>APFE030114278.1:52896-71822 GCA_000404065.3 Pinus taeda | reverse complement strand
ATATATATATAGATGTATTGTAACATTGAAAGAAACATAATGAAAAAACAATCTAGTAGTCCCGGTTTTGGGATCCAGGATAAAAGCTCTATGTATATTTGTTTTATATGTTATGCTCTCACCGTGGTTTATTTTCTGTTTTTCTAATTCGTATGCAGGTAAGTTCTGTACGGGGTAAAAACCTACAGCTCCAACTACTTTTATGTGCTTGATTAATAGTGTATTTCATCCTTATCTAGATAAGTTTGTTATTGTATTCATTGATGACATCTTGATATATTTTAAGAATGAGGAAGAGCATGTTGAACACTTAGCAACAATATTGAGATTGCTAAGAGAGCATAAATTGTATGCCAAGCTTAACAAATGAATTTTCTTTCAGATAAAGGTACATTACTTGGGGCATGTGGTTTCCGAGGAAGGCATAATAGTGAATCCAGAGAATATAAGGGCTATCATGGAATGGGAAGTTCTTAGAAATGTGGATGACATAAGATCATTCATGGGGTTAGCAGGTTATTATAGGAAATTCATTAAGAACTTCTCTTGCATTTCTTATCTTATTACATTGTTGCAAAGGAAATATAAGAAATTTGAATGGATAGAATAATGTGTAGAAAGTTTTGAACAATTTAAGCAGCTGTTGACGAATTCTCCAGTGTTAAAGATCACAGATCCAAAAAAAGAGTTTGTGGTATGCATATATGTTTGCAAGAGAGGAATTGGTGGAGTTCTTATACAAGAAGGATAGGTGGTCTGCTATGAATCAAGGCAACTAAATGAGCACAAGCAAAATTATCCAACACATGATCTTGAGTTGGCAATGATCATCCATGCATTGAATATGTGGAGGCGTTATATTTTTGGTAGGAGGTTTGTATTGATGAGCGATCACAGTAGATTGAGGTATCTATTTGCCCAACCAAATCTGAATTCCAAACAAGCTAGATGGTTGGCCATGATTAGTGAGTTTAACTTTGAGATCAGGTACATTAAAGGTAAAGAGAACAGGGTTGCATATGCTCTTAGCATGAAGATACAGGTAAATCACAAAGCAGTTATGATCTCTTATGGGACAAATTTAAAGGGATCAGATCTTATAGGCAGATTAGTAGGATGACAGGTGCATGGAGCTTATGCACAGGTTATAGTAGGGTATAGGTGATCAGGATGTGGACTATCATCTCACAGTATATGGTTTGGTCATATTTAGGGACATGATATATGTATTAGACAACAATGAGATCAAGAAGCTTGTCTTGAGAGAATTTCATGCTAAGCCACTTTCAAGTCACCCGAGATTCCAGAAGATGTTGAAAGCAGTGGAGAAGTTATATTATTGGTTGAATATGAAGAGGGAAGTGGCAGAGTTTGTGGCTAGATGTTTGGAATTTCAGCAGGTGAAAGTGGAGTGTAAGCATCCAGGTGGATTACTACAGCCAATTATGATTCAAAAGTGGAAATGGGAGGTCATTTGATTGGATTTCATTACAGGTTTATCGAGGACATCTAGTGGTCGTGCTTGAAAGGTTAACAAAAATAGTGCACTTCATTCCAGTAAAGTCTATATATTCATCTAACGATGTAGCACATGTCTTAATCAAGGATATGGTGACGTTACATGGTGTATCGAAGAAAATTGTGTCAAACAGGGATGCCAAGTTCACTTCGAGATTTTGGAAAGAGTTATTTGCAGGTTTGGGTATAGAGTTGACTTTCAATACAACTTATCATTTGCAGAAAGATGGACAGATAGAGAGGGTCAACAGTATATTGGAGGACATGTTGAGGATCTATGTGATGCATCACAAGAGAAAGTGGGAAGAGTAGCTTCCATTGGTAGAGTTTTCTTACAACAATGGGTATCAAGAGTATGTAAGGATGATTCCATTCGAGGCACTGTGTGGACGAAGTTGTAATACTCCCATCAGTTAGAGTGATTCAGTAAACAAGGTATTGATAGGATCGGATATGTTGGTAGAGATGGAACAGGAAATGCAGGTAATCAAGAAGAATCTGAAGACAATATAGGATGGAAAGAGAATTTATGCAGATTGGAACATGTTGTTTAAGGAGTTTCAGGTTGGGGAACAAGTGTACTTGCACATCAAGCCCAAGAAGCGCTCCTTGAGGATTGGATCGTGTGTCAAGCTGGCACCTCGATTTTGTGGACTTTTCAAGATTCTTGAAAGGATTAGACCAGTAGCCTATCGACTTGCACTACCTCCAACAATGAAATTCCCTGATGTTTTCCATTTGTTATTTCTTAAGAAGTATGTTAAAGATGTTGATCATATGATTGACTGGTTTGTATTGCAGGTGGATCCAGAATGAGAATTCTAGCCGGAATCGAGCAATTGAGCTGGTTAAATTAAATATAAATATGGTTACTAAATCATTACTATATTTTTTTTGGTAAAATGGATGTTAATTTATAACTACTATTTATATGTTTATATTTTAATGTCATCTTTATATTATGATTTTCTTTTATCTAAGAAATTGTTGGCAATTTTATTACTAAAAAAATAACAATTAAAAAATTGAATTTAAAAGATATTTTACATTTAACGTCTAACATATAACATCTCGCTTCTAACGCCTACACATATACCCTATACTCGATTGTAGAGTGCCTCTCATTGCACTAAGAAATTATATAATGAACAAGACAAATTAAATATTGTTACATATGTTCAAAAAAATATTATAAACAAATACCTGGAACAATCATTGTGAATAATGTGTGCTCCCTCAATTGTAATTTCGTAAGATCGCACAGGCTCCAGCGCCCGCCTCCGCCTGCTACCTGCGATTTTTATTCGGCGCTCGGCCTCTCGACATGGCCCCTCCGGAGGCTCCACCGGAGGAGGCAGTTCTTCAGCAAACATTCTCCGACCTGGTCAAATATTTGCCTCCACAGCGAACTCGTCCCACAGTTTCGAAATTTGTGAAAAATCTTGATGGGTTGCAGGAAGTATCTCTACCTCCAACCTTGCCCCGTATGGCTGCCCTTGCCTTCGCAGAAAGAGGACTTATTGGACAATTTACAAGACTCTGGCCCTCTCCAAAAATAGTGCAGAGGTGGGTGGAGAGGAACTGGTCAGACAAAACACAAGGGAAAATCTCTATCAGATTTTGTGGGAAATGATATTTTACATTTCATTTTGAAACAAAGGAAGACAAGGACTTAATCTTCCGTAATGGGCCTTACTTCATGGACTCCAGAGGATTATATCTCAATAAATGGACACCGTACTTTGATCTGAAGCTGGACATGCCTAGTGTTGTTCCTGTTTGGGTCCAACTTCCTCACCTCCCCCTTCACTGCTGGGGATATGAATCAATGCGTGCTATTGGGAACGTTGTAGGGAAATACATCAATCGGAGCAAACCTAAAGACAACGTGCAGGCCTATGCTCGCATCTGTGTAGAAGTTGATTTGGGAAAAGGCCTCCCAGAAGCCATCAAGCTCAAGGTTGATGATTGGACTCACATGCAGCAACTTGACTATGGGCAGATCCCCTTCAAGTGCAAGGTATGTCACGAATACGGCCACTTTGCTAATCGTTGCACTAAACTTCTTAATGTTGAAAACTCTCCACAAGAAGAGCAATGGGAAATAGTAAAAAGAAAAAAAGCAGCCCCTAACCCTAAACTATCTCATGAAGCTGGCCCATCCTCTCGACCTTCCCCCAATCCTCCTCCCTTATCTCCTCCCCCTTCATCATCCCATCCTCCCTTCTTCCCTGATCGTCAACCAGATCTCCTTTCCTCCTCTCCTTCCTCCAATCTCGTTCACATCCTCTCTCCTCCTGAGGATACCCCTACCCCTACGATTCAATCTGACCCTTCAGATTCTCCCCTTCCCCTGATCATCTCCTCATTCCTCCCGCTCGATCCCCCCCCCCTCTCAGAATCACTAGAAGCAATTCTAAGGAGCATGGTACCACCCTTGACAACCAAAAGAAGCCCGAAAGAAAATCCGCCAAACAGCACAGAGATGAAAATGCGCAAAAAGATATAGCAATGGGTCTTCAGAACCCCATAGAATCCTATATTCTAGGACAAATAGATAAGGACTTAGTAAACAAGGATCAGGGAGGGAGAGAAACTCCTCGCATCCCTCATCTGAAATGATAAAAGTACTCTCATAGAATAGCAGGGGATTAGGGCACTCCTCCAAAACAAATGCCTTAAAAGATCTAATTAACCAAGAGAGACCAGATTTTGTTTTACTTCAAGAAACAAAGCAGGGACAGTTATAAATGAAAAAAAAATATTGAGCAGCATAAGAAATACAAAGGATGTGTGTGTGATTCTAGAGGAGCCTCAAGAGGAATTTCTACGCTCTGGCATCAAGATAAATGGAACAATAGCACAGAAATAGTAGAACAGTACTAGATCAAGAATGTCTTGAAGAATAACATGAGCAGTGAACAACTAGTCATTTACAATGTTTATGCTCTGAATCACTATAGGGCTAAGGAAGCTTGATGGGATTCCCTCAGCATCAATATAGCGAAAGAAGATAACAACAACATAATTTTAGGTGGAGATTTAAATCTCATCCTGCATGCTAATGAAAGACGCGGAGGCAACTTCACCCCAGATCCTTTTAAAAACTAGCTGGAAAATGTAATGCAGCATGGTGACCTTGTTGATATAATTCCAAAGAATCGTAAATTCACTTGGAGTAACCATAGGCTGGGGAAAAGCAATATTATGGAAAGGCTTGATCGAATCCTGGTAAATGTGTCCCTTCTTTCCACCTTTACAATTGTTTATGCTTCCATTCTTCCCTTTGCAGCTTTAGACCATTATCCCATTGTTTTAACCCTTGAATCTCACTGCCCCCTGGGCCCTCTCCCATTTAAATACAGCCCTTTATGGAATGACATTACGGCATCCAAAGATTTGATCCAACAAACCTGGCAACAGCACATTGAAGGTTCTCCAAGCTTCATTTTGGAAAGCAAACTCAGGACTGTAAAGAATGCGCTCAAGGATTGGACAAAAACTCACTATAAAGAGCCAGAAGCAAAGAAAAGAGAAGTGAAAGCTAAAATTGAAGATCTCCATCACACAATGGAAAATCAAGAGTACTATCAAGTGGGGGGAAATCAGGAAGAAAATCTCTACAGTCAATTATATAGTATCAGAAGAGAAGACGAAAAAAAATGGCGAATAAAATCGAGGCAGCTTTTGGTTGAAGAGCGGAGACAGGAATACGGCTTTCTTCCACAAACAATCCGTAGTTCGGCAAATCAGAAACATCATAACGACTATCACAGATAGTGCAGGGATTCAGCATAAAGATCAAGCTGCCATAAAAAATGCAGCTTCAGAACATTTCAAAGAACTCCTAATCGAAAAAGGGGAAGAAGAAGACTATGCTCATCTCCTACAGCGTATGCCAAACAAGATTGTTGCAGAAACAAATGAGGCTAACCGAAGAGATAAAGGAAGAAGATATCAAGGGAGCCATCCAGGCCCTCCAGCGTAACAAAGCACCAGGACCGGATGGCTTCCCAATTTTCTTCTATAGGGAGCACTGGGAAACTATTAGAAAGGATCTCTTCAAATATTTTTAATGGATTCAACGGAAAAATGAAATGGGAGGTTACACAAATTCAACCCACCTAGCCCTCATCGCCAAGGAGAACCGGCCCTCTAATTTCTCCTGTTTCCGCCCCATATCCCTATGCAATTCTTCTTATAAAATCTTCACAAAAATCCTTGCAACCCGACTCAATCCTCTCTTGCCAATGCTAATTTCTTAAAATCGAGGTGGCTCCATGGCAAATAGGCAAATTTCAGATTCCATCCTCCTAGTTCAGGAATCCATTCACTCAAGTCACTCTAGGAATGAAAAGGGTTTCATCCTGAAATTAGACTTCGCAAATGCTTTTGACAGGGTCAGGCACTCCTTTCTATTTGCTACTCTTCAAAAAATGGGCTTTGCTTCTTCATTTCTCGACCTCATAAGAGCTTGTATCTCTGGACCTTGGATAGCCCCCCTTGTCAGTGGCAGGCCTGGCCATGCCTTTCAATCTTCAAGAGGATTTAGGCAAGGTTGTCCTCTTTCCCCCTACTTATATATCTTAATGGTTGAATCCTTCAGTTGCGCCCTTGATCATAAGTAGCAGGCAGGTCTCATTACTGGCATCAAATTTGAAGACGGAGTCAAAAACATCAACCACTCCCAATTTGCTGATGATACCCTACTAATAGGAGGAGCGTATACAAACATAGCTCGAAGATTCAAAGCTCTATTAGAGAAATTCATGAGATATTCTGGGGGAATGATAAATCATCTCAAAATTTGCATATATGGTTGGCATGCCTCAGCTCAAACGCTTCAAAACATAGCCAACATCTCTGGGGTGCCTTGCAAGTTAAATTGGGACCACCTCAACGATTTGGGAATGCCAGTAAGTATAGGACACACAAGAGCTGAAATATGGGAAACAACTCTAGACAAATTGAAAAGAAAAGTACATAAGTGGGGATCCACTTGGCTCAACACCACTGGCCGATTGGTTCTCCTTAAATCATGCCTTTCTTCTCTTCCTGTATATTAGTTCTCCCTTGTTCAGGGTCCAGCGTCATTTCATCACAAAATGGATAGTATCCTCAAGTACTTCCTATGGCAAGGAGGTAAAAACGAAAAAAAAATAAAATAAAATATAAATATATATATATATATAGATAGATATTATAGAATATAGATATAAGATATTAAAAAAAAAAAAAAAAAAAAAAAAAAAAAAAAAAAAAAAAAAAAAAAAAATAAAAAACTTGGTAAGCTGGAAACAAGTTATCCAAAGTCAGGAAAAAGGAGGACTTGGAATGAGATCTCCAATGCTCACAAACTTAGCCTTTGGTGGCAAGATAGTTTAGAGATTAATCAAGGAACATCAAGCTTGGTGGAAAAAAGTTCTTGAGGCCAAATATCTCAGTAGCGCAACACAGCGACTTCTAACAAGTGAAATACCAGCCAGAGGTAGCACAAGAATTTGGAAACTTTGCAAAAAATTCATCTCCTTCATGGCACAAAATGTCTCTAAGGTCCCCAAAGGTGGCAGCAAAATCAACATTGAAGCAGATAAGATTATGGGGAACCAACCAATTAGCAGTGGTCCAAATAAGGATCCAATTCTCCTCTTTCTTCAAAGCAAAAGAATATATTGCTTAGATCAAAGTTCTCAATGGGATATAAATTCTCAAGCTTGGAAGGGGTGGAGCTTCCCTCTCATCCCTGAAAACCTCAAAGAGAACCTCGACAGTTTTCAGATTCATCTTCACAACATTGCTCCTATAATTAAAAATGGCATTGATGGATTCCGATGGGATCCCACTGGTTCTAAATATTCAATCCAAGCAGGTTATCATTATTTGTGTAATAGGGATTATCCAGCTTCTCCATGGATGTATTGGAACAGTTTGGAAATCAGAAGCCATCCCTAAAGTAAAATTCTTCATGTGGACCCTCTTAAAGGGAAAACCCTCACTTCAGAAAATTTGCAAAAGAGAGGTATTGTTGGGCCTTCCGGATGCCCAAATTGTCAAGAGGCAGAAGAAACTATCCAACATTTATTCATTTCGTGCCTCTTTTCAATCTCTCGTTGGAATAGTATTGGCCCAAATGGCCCTCTCACCTGGAATTCACAACTCTCCATTGGTGAAGTCTTAAACAACTGGAAGAAAAGCTACCTCTGGCAGCCCAAGAAAAACAATATTGCCAAGAGGGTGTGGGATGCCCTCCCATATGCTCTCTTATGGAAAATCTAGATTGCTAAGAACCGCAAGATTTTTAGAGATTATGAGACTTTAACCAGACAGCTACATAGCAAGGCTAAAAGCCTCGCAATAGAAACCATTGCTACCAAGAGCTCAAAGAAAATTGATATGGCTAGCCTTTGCGTAGAAGAAAGAGATTTTATTAGGGACCTAATAGAAAAGAGATATCTTTCCAATAGAAAACATCTACAGCAACTCAACCAGCACTCTCAGCCACAATTGGAAAATAAGATTTAAGCAGGATGAATTTAATGAATGGCTTCGCAACAACAACTCCCATTCCCTTTTCTTTGATGGTGCCTCCAAGTCAAACATGGGAGCGGTGGGCGCAGGGGGAGTAATCTATAAACCCAATGGAGAACCCTTAGTCACCTTTGAGTGGGGATTGGGAAACCTTTCAAATAACAGAGCAAAGGCTCTGGCACTCTATCAAAGCCTACTCCTGCGTCAAATCCATGGAATCAGGAAAGGACTGATCTTTGGAGACTCTGCTATCATTATCAGTGTAATGAACAACAAGCGCAAAGCCTCCAACATCTTCATACAGTAAACCATAAGCAAATGTCAAACTATGATCAACCAAAAATGGGAGCTTAAATTTTTCCATATTCTTCGCACCATAAATCGAAAATCAAACAAACTCGTCAGTCAAGTGTGTATCCAAACTAAAGGAAATATCCTCTGCAACAATGAAAATCTTTTTCAACACCTCCCCTGATACTCCTCATGATTTGTGACAATCCTCTAAAGCTTGAAACTTGCAGTAAATTCAAGGCGTACCCTGACAAGATCCAAGGCAATCCCGATGTGATGTGAATGCAATGACCTCCTCCCCAACACCTTTAAACATAGAACCTTTATGCTTCCCAAGTGGGTCCCACGGGACACGCCACCTTGCCTACTCTCTCCCAACGATTCATAGGCGTGTTCCTTATTACCCACCAGGATCTTCCATTCAGGGTTACAAAGATGTTTGGACCGTACATGCTTCTTCCCATTGGCCCACCTCAATCTGACTTCTGATTGCAGGAACAACCTTCCACGTCACCCCAACCTTGGCTTCCTGACGCTTTCCTTTTTGCACCTCTCGATACGTCCGGGGTCAATACGTCGGGATGTGTTGTCATATGGGCCATTTCCCCAACAATAATTTGTAAATATTAGTGCTAGCTCTAACATGCACCCTTCTTATCTCATCCCCACAATTTCCTAAGAGCAACCCTTTGTTAACCATCAGGATACACCGTTAGTGTTAACATGTGAAATGGGATCGCTCCCCAACCAATGGAGAAGAAACAAGGTTGACGAACCTCCCAACAAGCTCTAACCTATGTCATCCCACTAATCACCTCTCGACCCCTTTCTTCATCGCTCCTCTTGCACCTTTGGGTGGAATCTGTCGGGCTTACTTGGAAGGTGGGCCGCTCAACACCAATCTCTCTACACCTGGTGTACATGTAGGCCCTCCTGGCTCGACCCCACCAACTCAACTCCAACCAATGCCATATCGATCGGCCACACATCTTATCACTTGTCTTATCCCAACGCCTTCTTACTCGCATCCTCCCTCATTTCTTTGGGTTCATAACAGTGAGCTAACATGTCCTAGGTCCACCTTTGACCAATAACATGGTCATTGGATCACCTATGATGTGACCCTCTTTCCACCAATAGCAACCTTTGCCAGTGCGGTTACTACCACACACCTACCTAACGTCATCCCACAAGGTCTTACCTGACACTTCTCCACCAGGGTTTCACTTAGTGAACCTCTAACATATCACGTGCATTCATGGAATATTAAACAATACCCTTAATTTGACTACATATTGGAAATTCCCTCTAAAAATCACATTATTTAACCCCCTACCAATATGAACCCAATACACCTTCCAATTTAAAAAACCCCTACTTTCACTAGATATTTTAGGTATCTATTTTTTCATTAACATTTTTATACCCTTTATATAATTTCATTAACATTGAGCTCCATTTTTTATATTTTCCAATATAAAAATCCTTTACCCCCTATATATGCCCCAATATATTATGTCATTCCTTCCTCAATATATATCCCCCAATGTGAACCCACATAGTATGGTATTTCTCCCCCAAAGAAGCCCCAGTGCGCTTCACTTAGCTACTCTCCCTTGTACTTCCAAGTGGGGACCATCAGGCAGACTTGGAAAGTAGGGCCTCATTTCCACTGATAGCCTATCCACTAATATTCGTGGTCGCTGACATCATCTCGTTCACTCTTGGCACCAACAAACCATATTTTCCAAGTTGCATTGTTCAGTGAGCACCACCTATGCTCCCTATTACTCTGGAAGGAAATATTGTCTATATTGATCTTATGGTTGTCCAAGGCCCCTTGGATTTCAATTTGCTCATTGGGCAAGATTATGCTATGAAAGTTGTCTCCACACTCTTTTGAGTGATCTCTTTTCCTCAGAATGGAAACATGGCGACTATTGACCATCTTTCATTCATTGATTCGACTACCAACCCTCCGACATCCCTGAATGTTTCTTATATGTGAGGGTTTGATTGCTCGAATTATAATGCCTTAGATCTGGTAAATGACATAGGGAACCTTATGGGGGATTTGAAATGGATTTTCTTACCCCTTTTGATTTTCTCAACATACATATTTTCGAGAAAACTATTATTCCTTCTAATGAATATCTCTGGGAATCCATGGTCAAGAGATATCCCTTGGCATGTGTTTCTTCCAAATGGAAGCCATGATCCAGAGCATCATGAAGATGGTTATTTCACTGTGTCAACCTCATTAAAAAACGAAACAAATCCCTGAGAGGATAGTACTTTTACTGTGTCAACCTCATTAAAAAATGAAACAAATACCCAAGAGAATGATTCTTTTACTATGTCAACCTCATTAAAATATGAAACAAATATGTGAGGATAATTCTTTTACTGTGTCAACCTCGTTAAAAAATGAGACAAATAACTCTTAAGGATAATTCTTTTACCATGTTAACCTCATTAAAAAATGAAACAAATAACTCTTAAGGTAATTCTTTCACTGTGTCAACATCGTTAAAAAATCTTTGAGGATAGTTCTTTTATTTGTGTCAACCTCATTAAAAAATGAAACAATTAACTGTGAAAATGGTTCTTTCACTGTGTCCTTCGAAGGTGTTACAGTAAAAAAGTTTTTTGATACTATATATATTCTATATAGTACTCAAAAATACAATTTAAACAATGAAAAAATACACATTCTATTTTGCACTTTAAAAAAACTTCCATATCAAGAATTTGATCCCACTCCACTCATGTTAAATTCATACTTGAGATGAATGTTATTCTACACATCTCTTCTACTTTTTTACTTTTACATTAAATTTAAAAAATATTATAAAATTAAATTAAAATAAATTATTTAAAAAATATTAACATACAATCTTTCTTACAATACATCGAACATTTACACATCTCCCCATTCTGAATTACAATACATCTCCCCATTCTGAATTACAATACATTGAACATTTACACATCTCCCCATTCTGAATTGTAAAGCGCCTATCTAAACAATAATGATGGTTTCTTTGATAAATCATGGGCAAAACCAACATATGCCTAAAAACTAGGATGACTTGCATGAAGCTAGTTGTACGAAGAATGTATCTCATACCCGAGAAGTATCCTTGAGTGAAATGTTCCTTGGTTTCTCACAACAATTTGATTCCTTGTCTTCTTTATATACCATACCAAAATACGTAGGAAAGACGCGGAACATCAATCCTAAATACCTAAGAAAGACACGCAACAGCAATCCTAAATACCTAAGAAAGACACATAACATCAATCCTAACTTAGAGGCTTTTTGTTAAGAAGGACACATAACATCATTCCTAACTTAGAGGCTTTTTGTTAGGAAGGACACATAACATCAATCCTAACTTAGAGGCTTTACAAAAAGACTAATTGATTGAGTTATTACAAAGGCATAGCAATTCACTCAGACATCTTTTTACACGTCACATCTATATTAGAGGTTATTTCCACGTCATTTTCCAGCCGTAAAGATGAAGGAATTCTATTTTAAGGAAAGAAGAATTGCAGAAATTACTTAGATAAATTTCATTTATCATATTTCTTCTTTATACAATATCATTCTTTCAATCTTCTTCGACAATCTTTTTTTCACAATAATTTCATTTATCATATTTCTTCTTTATACAATATCATTCTTTCAATCTTCTTCGACAATCTTTTTTTCACAATCTTTTTCTTCCCATTTTGCATTTATCATATTTCTTCTTTATACAATATCCTTCTTCCAATTTTTGGATAGACAATATCCTTCATGGCTTCTTCGACCATTTTTTTTCACAATCTTCTCCATCCCATTTTTGTGAAGAAACCAATGGGATATGTGGAAAAGATTAGCTTCAGCTACCCATGCTTACTACCAAAAAAATAGGATAAGACTAGCTTCACCTACCCATGCTTTACCAAAAAATAGGACCTACCCATGAAGAACATATGCTTACCAAAAGATTAGGCCAAGACTAGCTTCACCAACTCATGAAGAACATATGCTTACCAAAATATTAGGATAAGACCAGTTTCACCTACTCATGAAGAACATATGCTTTTTCCGCCAATTGCTTTGCATTTTTAAATATTAGGATAAGCCCAGTTTCACCTACTCATGAAGAACATATGCTTTTTCCGCCAATTGCTTTGCATTTTTTCTTTAGGAGTTGTCTATAATGCGAGGTGACGGAATCCTGCGGAAGAAATGAGGTTAAATCTTGATTTTTAGCAGTTAAAATGGTTTTTTAACTGCATATTTGGATTCAGCGCCCTGAAAAACCCCTGGGAGCCATTGATTGTGCAGAAACTAGCTATCAAACTTGGGATTCTAATGAATTGCTGCCGGATTTTGACCGGAAAAATCCGCCGGAAAGCCTTTCAAAAAGTCGCGTTATAGACTACTGCTTTTCTTTAAGACTATTTCAAGTACCCAGAAAGAACATATGCTTTTTCGCCTTTTTTCTTTATAAGACTATTTCAAGTACCCAGAAAGAACATATGCTTTTTCGCCTTTTTTCTTTATACAAGTTCCTTCGTTGCTTCTTCCGTTATCTATTCTCTTCACAATCTTTTATACAATTTCCTTCGTGGCTTCTTCAGTTATCTATTCTCTTCATTTATTTTCTTCACAATCTTTTTCTTCTGATTAGAATCTTTTTATTTTTAAAATAACCTTCTATAATCTTTACACAGACCCTCTTCAATCGGTGACCGACAATCGACACCATCACAGTTAAAGATCAGTTAAAAAAACACATTTGATCTAGTATAACACATTATTGCAGCTTGAATACAATTTTTTTTAAATGTTGTATGATACATGTGCATTTTACAATTTTGTAACGTACAAAGTTAAACGCAGCATAAGCATGTTGCATAGTCTCTTCATCATATCAGTTGAACAGCAATTCAACATAAAGATGCATTTGATCCAGTGAATACATGTAAGTTGAATACAATTAATTTTCAAACGGTTCTATAATACATGTGCAATTTTACATCGTAATATTCGAAGTTGTCGCAAACACCACGAGTTTTGCGTAGTGTCCTTTCGAGTAGCCTCATCATGAGGATTGAACCGTGGCTACATCGGAATTGAGCGTGTCCCTCAGAATAAGCATTTCAGAGGGTCCTCAAGTTACACCTGGACAAACCCATAAAACATGGGTTGCCCTTCATTCTGAAAGAATCTTTTGGCAACAAATCCAACTTCAAAAAATACGTCGCAGATGAATCGTTGCCGGAAGCTGAGAGGGCAGCTCCATTATCTGCATAATCATCCTTCTTAACTCTTCCGGCCACAAATACAACCCATTGCCTCATGGAGATCCAACCAAATAATTGTCGAATGCATACACTCATGAATTGTACCCATATCTCGATCCTTCTCTAAAGAATGGATGTCTCAAAGCTTGCAAAGCTGTCAAACGTTCAGAGGGTTCAAACCGAAGAAGGCCTTGCAACAAGTCTATAAAAAGATCCGCCGACTGGTCTACATGCTGCTTTATCGAATCCTGCAAAAAGCAAAAAGCAGGGAGTAAAATTTCCTAACAGGAATAGTGCAACAAAGCATATATCATTAATACAAAAATTTAATATACTCACACACATCTGATCAGTCATGTAAAAATCATACCCTAAGTTTTGGCAATTTTCTCACTGTTCTGATGCTCTCTCTAGAAGATGCTCCTTCAGGCCAATTCAATCTTGTTCCATGTCTAAAATATTTTGCATATCTTCTACTGTTGACAGGATAACAATGAAAATTATGGTTTAATTTATGTATTGGGCCATTTACAGAGTCTAATCTCAGGGATAACAACAGCTCCTTCGCAAACATAAAAAAACTCACTCTGCTTTTTTAATCATATGACGTGGCAAAGCTCCTAAAACCCTTTCCATCATAGCAAGATGTTCCAAGTTTTCATGGGTCTGAAACAAAGTATCTCCCTGCAAAGTTTAAGATGCAGGTAGCATAAATACCATTTTTGCAGTTTGGTATATAATATTCAAACATAAGGGAAACTTATGTAAAAGGTTACCGAGCAGATTTCCACAAGTATGCACCCTATACTCCAAATATCACAAGGGAAATTCCATCCAAGTCCTGTTAAGAAGCATAAATAGCAAATACAAAAAGGGTTTTAGATTCAATAAGATGGATTTGTTCTCGGTCCTTTCATTGTTGCTTTCTAAACCACCAAACAATGTTTCTGGCTCACCCAGAATAACTTCAGGAGCTCGATAATGCCGTGTAGCAACAACTGAGGTGTGATTTTGATGTTCAAATGTCGTACTTCCAAAATCAATTATCTTAATTGCACTGGACTTTGGCAACCGTTTGAAGTCATCTGAAGATCCCTTAACACCCTTTGAACAACAATCATATGCTATCAGAACTCTGACTTCTTTACATATATGTTGGTTGAAGCATATAAATTAAAATGATTGTGGACACTATTATAGGGCATGAAAACAGATAAATGATTTGACAGACATATTATTACTCAGTCTCACAGTGACAATCATTATGCCGGGTTTTGGGATGATCTACAATATTTGCCATGTTTATAGTTAACGTTTCAAACCCTTCCACCTGTACATCATCAGGACAAGCATTCATTATCGGGATGATGAACCTCAGATGGAAAGGTTCAAAACGTTGACCATAAGACATTGTATATGGGCACATATCACATATCATCGCAAAATCCAGACCAAATAATGTGTTTATTAATTAACTACAGTTCAGCTATATACTAGAGCGCTCTAATACCATACAAATTAGTATCTAATGCTCGCTGATCAAGATAGACTTGTTGTGCCAACCGAGTCAATTTTAATCATAATCATTACCACATCATACTAGCAACTACCTTGCAATCCGGAACCTTCACATATTCTGAAGAAACAAAAAGTATATTTTCAGGCTTTAAATCCGTGTGAACGAGATTCAACTCATGCATATCTGTCACATATCATTGGCGAAATTAGGAAAACAAAATCCTAAATAGATATTGTTAGTACCCTTTTCAAGGGCCATGGCAATGCCATCTCATAAATTAAGGCTAAACGTTCACCTAAGCAGTGAAAAAAAATTGCAGACAACATTCACCAATTGGAGCAGCACTATAAGAAACCAACCAATTAAGTATTCTAGTGAAGGGACACGGACAAAAACATTTATAAAAATAAAATTACACACATGCTACAGATTCCAACAGTTGTCTTCCAACCTCCCGGACAAGATCAATTGGAAATGGACGGTAATCGTTTTTCCGTAGAAAATCATATAAGCTTGGCCCAAGCTTCTCAAAAACCTGCTTTTACATCCATCCACAACCTTAAACACACACACTAACAACCGTATACATATGCAGAGCTCTAAAGTGTTTGTAAACCAGAAAGGACGAAAATATAAATTGCCACAGAATACTGACAATGCAAGTGTGGTTCCGATAGTCAAACCATTCGCGCATCTGCACGCAGCTGTATTGCGAAAGGGCATACATCTCAAGCAGTCATTTAAAAATTGTGAAATATATCCTTTAAATCAAATAAATCATCTTAGCACGTTACTCAGCATGCCCATCTATTAAATCTTGGATGTAAAAATAACACACATCAAGTAATACATCAAAACAGATGGTGTCTCATACCGTGTGCTATTTTTGTCATACTTAGAAACTTCGCGAAGCGCATCAATTTCGATCATTGCTGCCTCTCGGTATTTTTGTACACCACGAACAATTTTGATAGCTACAAAATCCTTCGATTTTCGGTCCCAGCATTCCAAGACTTGGCCAAATGCCCCTACGAACATAAAGTACGACTCCATCAAAAATAAAATTCATTGACTTAAAAGGTATTATGATGCTAGAAGTCTTACAGATCTTGCCTCTCAGGTACTTACCTTCGCCCATTTTACTGAGTATTTTATCTGCAGCAGCGAAATCAGAGAGGACAATTACCCAGATTAGTACAATAAATCAAGAAAAAAGGTTATTTTAATAACCCTGTGGCATCAAGAAAAAAACCCCTTGTTCAGATCTAGGGTTTGAAAATAAAATGAGCAGCAGTGCAGTGAAAATTATCATTACAGCGTGGCGTCAAATTCTCTCCAAGTTCAAACACATAATGGCCATCCTTGTCATCGTTACGCCATGGCGGAGATCCATTACGAGAGATCCCTGCTTTGGGCTTCAACGCTGAAGAAGCAGACCGACTATGGTCAGAAGGAATGGAGTGTTCTGCCCCTGATGAGATAGGGACGCTTTCTTTTCCATTTCCATTTTCTGGGTCGGCAGATATAATAGTTGGCTGGCTCTGCACATGTGGCCGTTCATTAATTCCCCACTTATCAAAATACACGATACAGAACCCTCTGACTATAATTATTAAACCCACAAGCGGATTGGCATACAATATCAGACAGCAATCTGAAGGGCGGGAGGAAGCCCAGTTAACTAAATACAATGGAAAGAAAACTTTGATTAAGTCAGAAATTCGACAGTAGAAACCAACCTGGAGCTCAGAGGGAAGAACATCCCACGATGAAGTTAGTTTCCTGCGCTTCCTAGGACTTTCATCGAGCACATTAAGAGGGCGATGATATTTTGCAACGCAAGCCATGGCTGTTGCACTGGATCCGGAAGATTTCAGTCGCAGAAAATACAGGCTCGCTCCCGACAGTTTCTAGGGTTTGTAGATCTGAGAACAAAGAGGAAAGAGAACACAGATAGAGTTTGTGAGGCCCAACTAATCTCGCTGACGATTTTAGAGATTTATATTCGTGTTTCGTTTATTCCTCCTCCTTTGCCATTGTACACCGACATAAGGGTTTGGCCCAAATCAACGAAAGGCACGGTCATATTGCATGCTTTGCGAGGGACTTTTGAACTTTCTTGGTCCCTTCGGAGAGTTTTGGGTTGTTTCCAACAAGTCAACAATACAAAACATAACGTGTGATGTGTCACATTTACTACTCACAATTTTTAATTGTCTGATGGTTGAATTTTTTTTAATTTAGTGATAAACTTTAGTATGAATTTGTATTTTTTTAATTAAATTATATTTTTGAATATATAAATAGATGAGCCGTTATGATTAAAAAAAAAATTATTTTAAATATTAATTATAAATTAAAGATATAAAATCATTAAACTAAGAATACAAAACACGCATATAATATTAGAACAGACATATAATATTATGTTAGATAGATATTTTGACTGGGTTAAATTATATAAAAATAAAATCAATATATATGTAATAAATTAATGCTTATAAAGTCTACATGGGGTAGCTCAAGCGGCAATGGCCGTGGAAATGAAGTCTCACCGAACTGGAAGTCTTGGGTTCAAATCTTGGGCTACCTTGCCCCGTTGAGGGGTACTTAATGGACATGTAAATCAGAGAGTCCACGCCAGCCTACAAAAAAAATAAATAAATAAATAAATAAAATTAATGCTTATAAATATTATTGATATTATAAAGTTAATTTATCTTTTATGGTATTTGAATTCTAGGTTTTGACAATGCATAGACTTAATTTTGGATCTATAAAACTCTCGGAGATCAAATCTTTCGAGGTGCAAACTTTTCCTCAAGTGTTACACTCAAAAAAGAGGTTTGCACCTTTAGAAATTTGATCATTCTCTACACTCAATAGATTTAGAATTAAGATAGATCTAAATTGGTTTATGAAATCATGTGTGATTTTAAGTTTTAAAAATTATCATTTAATCTTGTAACAAACTTTATTTTTTTAATTCCAACCGTGTTCCAATTAATACTTATCTACAATCTAAAAAAGTGGGTGTTAATATTGCATATTATACTCAATGCAATTGAGAAATGCATTGTTCGTCGACCCTTGTTTCAAACGGATGGCTTGACCATTGGCACTAGCTAGATTCTTTGTTAGCATTGAGTGCCTATTATTCTCATTTCAAACGGATGGCTTGACCTTCGACACTAGCAATATGAAGGGTTGAGAGTGGACCCCAAGAATATGAAGGGTATTTACGTTATCTCGCGCTCTTGTGGGACTCCCTACATTGGTGAGATTGGTCGCTCAATTAATCAAAGGATTCGTGAAGATGTCGCTGACATCAAGCATGCCAGGACCCGCTCTTCTGCTTTGGCAGAGCATGCAGATAAATCTAAGCATGACCTCTGCATTCAGGAGGCCCAAGTCATTGTTAGGGTTAATCATTTCCATCATCATAAATTGAGGGAGGCCTTAGAAATCGAAAAAAGACCCAATAATTTGAATAGAGACGATGGTTAGATTATTAGTGGAAGTTGGGTCCCTTCCCTCCTAGTTTTATAGGTTCCTTTTTGGAATTTATTTTGTTTGTTTATTTATGTATGTAGGTATTGGTGTCCTTTGTATAGAATTTGTTGTTGGTTTATTCTTCATTAAAGTTTATATTCTTGATCCTTCAAGTTTTATTAAGTGTTTTATCATCTTATTCGTTCTTAACTCTTTTTAGTATTTTTATTATTGGTTTAATAGACCTTAGCCCCGTATTTTATTTTATTGTTAA
>APFE030114278.1:24311-47689 GCA_000404065.3 Pinus taeda | reverse complement strand
TCCTTCTTTAAACCGTCCATCTTAGATTCTATTCCTTTTTGTGCAAGTGACACTTGTTGCACTTGGTCTCGTAATTTTGATATATCATGTTGCATTTCTTCCTCTTCTTCATGAGTCATGCTAGAGCTTTCAGGTCGCCTACTAGGTGTTTCCATTTTCTTTCTTCGGGGCATCAATTACTGATAATAATGCTTCACTATGGCCTTTGAATTCCTTCAAAATATTTTTTCAAACCAAGCTTAAGCAAACATTTAAAAAAATATACACACCTTTTTTCACTTTGTAGGAGCTCGATATTGCCTCTGATGTATCTCTGTAATTTCAGATCATCCAGTTCTGAAATTGCGACCTGTGGTAGCCCTCTGTGTCCTCTTTCCAATGACACCAGTCTGACCCCAATTGGATTCTCCAATGAAGAGTTATGCCAAATCTCCCATAGTGACCTGATTATAAACTAATTCAATAGAGCGAACTTGTACGACGCGCCACGTGTCCCTGTTTTTACCTTTGGCTATGAAAATTATATACAAGAAACTACAATCCGTCCTCTTTCTGTACCTTCTTACGAAATTTCAATCTGATGCTCAGAGAGAAAGTTATGACAATTTTCCCCAGGTCACCTGTTTTGAATGTAATTCAGGATTCTTCAAAATGACCAACTTCCTCATATCATATCTCCAAAAATATAGAGCGAAAAGCTCTGAAATTCGGACCTGAGATTCAGTGCTCAAATGGGTTTTTTCTTTTTAGCTTCTGAAATATCGCAGAAAAAAAAGATAGCGAAAATGTCACGATGACTTGTTTGGAGCAGAAAAACCCTAGAATCCAAAGCTCTGATACCAAATGTTATGAAACCAACTCAAGAAAAGATAGAAAAGAGAGATCAGCGCCTTAGAATTCAGCCTCTTCGAGGGGGAAACCTCCTTTACATTACATAAATGAACAATTCTTGGATGATTCAAATGACAAAACTTCCTTTCTATATATAGGAGTCTAAGGAGTCACAATATAACCCAGCCGACCTAATAATAATAATATAATGCCACAAAAATAACAATAGAGGGATTCTATGAGGCACAATAATAACAATATGGGGAAAATAGGGGCACAACAATATTAATAAGGGGTACAACTACAATACTAATGGGGTAATCACTAGTATTATAGGGACCCAACAGTCTGCATCTTTATTTAGTCCTCATGATGAACCACACTTGTTGGTTTGAAACACGTCGACCAAAAATTTATCTTATGCGATTTCTATTGAAAGACTTTTTTTAATTCATTATGGATCATAGAACCCTGAATTCAGAAACTAGCTAGATTCTTTGTTAGCACTTAATATCTATTATTCTTTAACATGGTTTTGGTTGGTTAAATATCGTCTTGTGCCTATTATTGATCCTCTTTTTGTTTGGTTGAGGTTGATCCTCTTTTTATTTGGTTCAGGGTATCACTTTGAAATATAAATATGAATGGCACAATTCGTGATTGGAATTATTAATAGAATCATATATTTATTAATATCAACATTAATATTAATATTAAATCCATACTATTAATGCCTATCGACGTATAACAACCACATTTATAGAAATGTGGTTGTGTTGGTAATACACTAAATTGGAATTCTCATGAAACCAAATCTTTGATCAATTTTAAGACAATTTATATTTATTTGAGATTGGACAGAATTATTATGGCATTGTTACACCATGTTTAAATTTAGATCAGGGAGGGATTCTAATTATGCATAAAATTTATGTTTGATTCTTGTTAGATTTGTGATAAGAAAGAAGGTCCTTTATCTATAAGATTGACTTATAAGTTATGAAAACTTCTACCATGGCAAACCTACATCTTGTAGAGGTACATAGATGTTATCTAAAAAATAAAACCTTTGTAGGGGTAATATTAGGGAGTGGATTAATAAGTGGACAAACTCAACCTTTTTGGTGAGCTAATTTTTCTTTAACAACAAAAAAAATTCACCTTGGTCCACTCTTTTTTTTTAATTATGATACTTGAAATTTTTATTTTATTTTATTTTTTGTAAACTAATACGAAGGATTTTTATTAATATAAAAAAATTGCATATACATTTGGTAGACTTTGAGGTCAGAAAGATGATATAATCATAGTTAGCCACCAAAGAAATTTCAAAAACATTGGTCCAGTAATAAACTAATAGCACCAGTGTGTCGGTGAAGACGTAGGCACCATAAGCCACTTCAGGGCTTTCAAAAATATAAACCCGGTAATGCATTGACAACATGGATCAAAACGATGCCAACATATAAACCATAGATAAAGACTAGAGCATCAGAGTTCAGCGACCGAGAAGCGGTAGAGAGACTTTGGAGATTTGGCTTTCCACGCATATACATAAGTCAAAACATGTTGAGCCATGAATGCAAGTATCTTTTTCAAAGGAAAATGTAGAAATATAAGAGCTCAACAAACCTTTGGATGCTTTATACACTAGAACCAACGAGCTTAAAACTTGCAACCATTGTCGAAAGAGTATGTCTCTTTGTAGCGACTAGATTCTTCGAACAAGAACAAAAACATAAACGCTAATAGTCATATAAACTGTCTAAGTTGAACAAAAAATCTGATAACCTATGATAAACCTAGTAAGAAGAAATGATTGTAAGGTTATACTAATTGTCAACTGAAGGAACCATGGTACCACTAGGGGGGGCGGATGAGTCTCTTGATGCAGAATTAGAGGCCATGTAACCTTCCACCCTCACCAACTGAGCATTTATATCATGCAAAAAATAACTTAGGGTATAGAGAATTCGTTTGATATCCTCCTGGCCAGTGAAAAGTTTATATTTATCTACTTGTTTATCTCTTAATACCATTTGGAACAGAGTGTCTAATTGATGGTGGACTGACAAGGAGTGAAGACAATATAACCTCCAATTATTGTACCTTCTTGAAACTAGCAGTCATTAAAGGCTCTTATCTATGATTTCAGAATCATAAAAATAGGGTTGTTCAACAAATTCTTGAGATTCAATATGACGAATTTCCTTTCTTAATTCTAGAGGCATAGAGTCAAAATATGTAGCCACCGACTCCTAGGTGAAAAATCGTTGGTGTTGCAACTGAGTCGCGCTCGACCCACCTCTACAGTTGCACTATCATTGGTGGGGGGGCATGGTATCTTGGAATAATCGACCTCCAAGAAAAGGAGTGAGTCTAAACTCAAAGACATGAAGATGAAAGCCGAGAATGGGAATAACAACACCAAATAGGACCAAATCGTCCCCCCAACATCCCAAAACTAAATTAAGTCTTGAAAACAAATGAAGATAATCACTGACTAAAATGAACAACAAGATAGATGCAACTCATGTAACTTGAATGGGAAAACAATACCAAAAGTGGACACTTACTACCCCTAAAAAGAAACTTACCCAAAAACAAGAACCAAAAAAGATATGCAATGGATGAGGTAACCGCGTGACACAATATGAAAACAGACAAGAACAAGTAACAGGAAAACTAGCAAACACACAGTATTCCAAACTATTAAACAACATGAATTTTCAAGAGAGAAGGTGATTGAATACGCTTAATTGATGGGCCAGCCAAAAACTAGATTCGAAAAACTCAACCCTAATACCATATAGAAATGCTTCCAAGGTACCAACACCCATAAACCAAGACAACACAGGGGAATGAGATACCTACAGAGTCATGAAGGGGTGCCGAACTAGAGAGAACAACCACCATTTCGAAGATCGAACCTCTTTTAGAATTATGTAATAAGAGTACAAATAACATTGATTGCAATAAAGGGCGCCATGGGATATATAGTCCACCATCCACAACATAACGAATCTTGTTGAGAAATATACCCTTACCACCCTATAGTACGAGCAAGGTGTCACAATGCCCTTCCACAAGAAACACATCGTCACCACAAATTGCAAACCTGCCACCCTCAAGTCCCCAGACCAAAAACTACCAATCATCACCGCAAATTGCAGACCTGCCACCTGTAGGTCCTCAGACCAAAATCTACCAATTGTCACCACAAATTGCAAACCCACCACCCTCAGGTTTTCGGACCAAAAACCACTAACACTTACGCAACAACAGATAAAGACCACTCCTTCCACTGTAAGCCAAACACGAGTTAGTAGTACCAGAAAGTCAGGGGCGTGAGGGGAGGAGAATGTCTCATCGTTGCCTCTCTACTCAATTATAGTCTGCCACCCCAAATGTAACAGTTTGCACCTATTTAATAACCAAGGATGTCGATTGGACAAGGTATGTGAGTTGACCTTCGTGCACCACGACATGCTCTGTAATGGACAAGTGGGTGTCAAAACCCCTTTCCGCAATTAATAGCCTCAAGGTCTACACCCTCGTTGGGGATAAATTTTAGAAATTGAATTGTATGTAAGTCCAACATTTTGAATGAACACTCAATCCATCATAAAAAACAAGCAAAGCTATGAAAAAGACACAAGGAATGTTCAACAAATTAAATAACACGTGATTTGAGATAATCATTATAAAACATCAATAAAATGAATTTAATCAATTAATATTAAAAATAAAATAAGTGATGTAGGATCATCTGACCTATAGTATCATGTTTACTAAAGGAGTTAGTTCCCTAAGTTAGGATTTAATGTATTTTTCTTGTAGTTTTAAGAGAAAATGAGAATTATTGTAATTAGGAGAGAGTTTGAGAGTATTTTGGAAGAGTTGGGAGATTTGAGGGTTAGTTAGATCTCATCTAGAGATAAGGGATTATGTGAGACTTTTTGTGGATCATGAGAGATATTGTGGGACTTTGTTTAGGATCTAGAAACTACTTTGGGTTTAGATCCGCTTCTATAAATAGGTGAGCCCATGAGGCATGTAAGTAAGAATATGAGTGAGGAGTGAGTGACCAATGATTAGGCCAAGAATTCTCTTGTATATATTTTATTTATTAATAAATTATTTATTAATTGTGAAGTATATTTCTATGTATATTTTGGAGTGTTTTGTGTGTGTTTTATTATGGCAAGCCCCTCCCTAGCCTGCGCCATCAATAGGACTAAAAAAATGAGTTAACTGTTGTTGAATATTTGAAATGCATTGATAATAATAATAATAATAGTGTAATTTGAAAGTCAAAGGAAAATAGGGTATGAATATGGAAAAAGGTGGGAATAGAGATAAAGTAATTTATAAATATGATGATCTTGTCATCTTAAAATGGACTAAAACTCCTAATAATCCAAATTTATGGTTAAAGTTCTCATCATGGAATTATAACTTCCAACAAATTTCTTATCAAATTTGGAGAATAACTTCTATTATAAGGTGATTACTAAATCCACTTTATTAACTTACTCCCAATAATAACATATAATTGTCATAAACCGAATGAGTCTGCTATAACAAAAAGGGTTTGTCTAGGCAGGTGACAATTTTGCTTGGATGGCAATTTTCTTGTCGAAATCTGACGATCTTTTTACAAAAAATCTGAAATTAGGAGTGTTTGAATAAAAATTTTACCATGAACCCCTTGAGCACCTAAAATTTTGAAACTTGACACTAATAACTTGGATTTCCAAACCATATTTCATCAAAATCGTGCTGGAAAAACCATTATTTTATAGGTGAAATCATCACCTATTTAGATTATGCTTGATAAAAAAGAGAGTATTAGTATAAATCTCAATCCTAGGATAATACCATAAGGAATTAAATTAATAAGTAGACAAAATCAACCTTTTTATGACAAAAATTCTTCCCCAAATCCAATGGGAATTTTGTTGTAAGTTATAGTTCCTTTAATGGGAACTTTGACCATGAAACTTTACCAATAAGGGTTTTGCCCATATCAAGACAACCTAAGTCATTCAAATTTCATGAAATTAAGTTGATCAAGTTGGAACTTTACCTCATCGAGAAAATTTAACTCACCAAAAAATGAGTTTGTTCACTTATTAATGTGCCTCATAGGATAAGTATGGTGCAGGACTTGAAATAATTATGGTTTTCATTTAGATAATAACCATTAGACAAAGATAATGAGTGCACCATGATATTGAATATTTGACATTATAGATGACAATGGTTTTAGAGTGAGGGATGTTGTTATTACATTAAGCTTGAGATTTATGCCTTGAGAAGAAGAGGAAGAGTATTATTGTAAAAATGAAATCTCAATCATGGTATATGTCATTTTATTAATAAAACTTGTAATTATTATAAACATTACATAATAACAACCACAAGTCAAAGAGGATTTAAAAGGTGTGGCATTGGAGTTGTCAAGGAATGAGATTTCATAGTCATAGATATTATTCCAAGGTGCTCGAGATTTGTCATTCTTGTAGGAAGACTTGAAATTATTATCAACATTGCAAAAATAATGACCACATATTCACCCCCTTTCGCAAAAAATAAAATAAAAATTGCAACACCTTGCACGTCTTTGGTGACTCCACATTAGTAACAAGTGGGGTGAAAACCAATATTGACTTCCACTTTTGGAGGGGGTCTATCGCACTAGGGATATTTTTTACTCTTTCTCTTGTTGCCATGTCTACAAGGAACGTAATCGGTTGGCAAATAGGTTCTCTAAGGTGGGTACTAGGCAAGCTCATGGAAGCTGGTTGATTATAGAATACATTGACGCGTAGCACTATGAGTTTTTTCACCAACCCTTCATAGAAGAAGGTCAACCTCTACAATAGTAAGATTCTCACTAATCACTCAAGGGTTGTAGCTCTCTGCAGGTTGCAGCCTGCGTATTGGTAAAGGACTACACCAGTACAATTGTAAAAAGAAGTTTCTAATTAAAGAGAAGATAGAGACAAATTGCAGCAGGTGGTTTTCACCGACATTGGGTTTCGACCTTATATCTTGTGTTCTTGTGTGTGATTGTCTTCTGCTCTGTTTTACTATTTCTGGTTATTGGTTATTTGATACACAGATTAACAATCAACATCTGAAAGATAAAGTAAATTATAAGTTTGCATAGTATACATGGGTTTCCTTCTACATAGTTGCGGGTTTAATTAACTGAAGTAGCGTATGTTATTTGGATTTGAAAAAGGAATACTTGACTTGATAATACTGATTTCACCCCCCCTCCTCAGTATTATTTCCAACAGGAACTTGTTTATCGCCCCCCCAAGGGTGTTCTCTAGAAGACGACATAATTCTTTTTCGAGGGCTACTCAACATTATAGTATTGTTGAAGATCTTGCCCAAGATCCTTGTGCCATTTCTTCTTTGTAGATCTTGCAAAGTTGTCCTCAGCAGTGCAAAGCCTTGTTGTCTGCCATTGCTGGAGTTGACCTATCTGACTCTAGTATCATCACTTTTAATGCCGGCAAATCCACTCCTTGCCTTTCCCATCATATTTCTTTTCAAATCATTATGTAGATTTTCCACAAGAATATTCATCAGACTTTTTTGGATGGAGGTTGTTCCACATGTGTTATGTTAGTATCCTGCTAGAAGGCTCTTGGCTCTCTAGCGCTCGCCACGTCTAACACCACTCTCCAAAAATTTGAAGGAAATAACTTAGTACCTAAAGGGGTTCTTCCAAAATTTTCCATTCAGTTAGGGGAGGAATTGTATATGTTGATGTCAAAGTTTTCGATGCCACATTAGATTACAACCTACCCCTTGGTCGTAGTTGGTTTTATGTGATGACCGTAATCATCTCATATGTTTTCCATTTACTTTTTTTTCCTCATGAAGGCAAAATTGTCACTATCAATCAACTTGACTTATGCGTGTTGTCAGCCCAGATTTCCACCACTGGGAATTTTGTACCACTCATGGGAGATCACCCCGATCAATTTCAGAGTGCTAGAGTTGGACTCTTTCAAAAGTTTCGCTCTTATGGGGGGTTTTCTGCAACTCCTTCCACCCAACACTCCTTCTACTCCTACCATTTCTCGTTTCCATATGATCTCTTATGACACGTGTGGACCCCATAGACCTCTTGATCCTTAGGTGGTGTCTCTTTCTAATATTAAATTTAATCAAGATAGTGAGCATCCTTTGCAACCTATTGTGGAGGAGATTGCTTCTCTGGCAGTCTCGTCAGTACCTCCTAATGCTGGTCGGAAACTCCATCATAATATGGAATATGACTAGGTTCTTTTTCCCACATGGGTCATCCCTGTGCCTATTCCACATGACTCTCTTGATGACAAACCCCCCTGGCTAGTCAACATGGAGGTCATGGATCTATCTATTAATAATCCTAGGGATATTATGCCTCTTCCTACCTCTATTATCCTCGATGTGGAACAAGTAGAGCTTGGAAACATAAACCTTTGAATGATTAAGGGGGGCACAACCTCGACCTTCCTTGCAAGTGCCACCCATGGACCGAGTCAAGTCTTGGGCTTCTACTACCAAACTTGCTAACGAATTTCCCACTTCCTTACCACCTATTCACAAACATCTTGTACCCCCTTTATGTCTTGATCCTCCCTTAGATCCTGAGGTTAATTTTGAGAAAATGACTATGTTAGAATGTCCCTGGCATGGTCAACCTCTCTGGATTGGGCAGTTTGACTTCCTTTGGCATGGACCCACATTAGTGAGCCATATGGTACCTTTACCCTCCATGAGTTCGCGTATAGAAAACCTTGGTTTACTATGGGCACACATTAACATGACCTACTAGACTATGTTGCACTTGTACATATCGTACATAGGAGTGTGATGGTTTTACCCTTTTTTTTATTTGGTGTGTGATGTGGGTATTTGTCATGCCTTATTTATGCCAAAAAATTTATAAAACTCAAAAAAAAACAAAAATACATGATCTTGTTTTTACCTAATCCATGTTTATTTCTTTCGTAACGTAATTTAACCATGGGTCTAATATTTATGGATGGTTTTTTACAGGATAGGGTGGTGTTTCTATTGCAAAATCCATTGGACCTTAGGTACATTTCTCTTGAACCTGGCATATAGGGGTAGGTCATATATCACCATCATTGATGCATTATTGACCGTCAATGCTATATTTATGCCTTATGTCCGACCTTGTTAAGTTCTAGTTTTAGCCACTCTCTTTTATGCACATCGCCACTTGGCGGTAGAGCTTACCCACTCATGGATACCCTAGTTTGCACTTTTTTCTGAGTTGTTGTCCATGCAATCATTTTTCCCCTTTTCAGAATCCTTCTTCTGACCCACCATGACTTCGAATCTGAGCCTCATGTCATCTTCTTCATCTCTTTCATCGATATACCCCAGGAGGATTCCATGACTTTTATCCCTTGTGATTTCCACTTTTTATTAGCCTAATTTTGCACGATGAGCCTTGGTTTCTCTCTTCCAGCGTCATCATCTGTTTGGCCTACCATCTGCTTTCACTTGGGTTTTACCGTTTCTTGGAGGAACCACTGTAATGAGTGGTCATATTAGCCAACCTCTTCTCCTCTTTATGTCATGAGAAGTTCTATCATTACTGGAACCAGTAGCTATCCTCTATACCACTCATTCCTTCAAGAGGAGTTTTCTTTAAGCTCTTTTTAGACTCCTTAATTTAGACAAGATTATCGAGTGAGCTTGTCTACTTCACGCTCATTAGAGTACCTAAAGTGTCGTCTACCCAGTGTAAGTTTAACCCTTTCTAGAATAGGATAGACTAGTTACGAAAAAGGAATAATCTAGTCTACTTTGGCTAGGAGATTCCCCCTTGTGTACGTGTATCTCTTTTTCAGGCTTGGAGGAAAACTTTACAAAAAAGGAACTTATAAAAAGAGAAGGGAGGGAACATTTATTCCCTCTAGTCATCAAATGACAACATCCTTTGTATCACCCTTGAACATGGCACATGTCTGCTTCATTATCTTACAATTGGCTTTTAGCTTTCCTAGAAGTCATACCATACATATGAGTTTGTCTAGTCCTTCAGTTGGTTACTCTTCTAGTCATATAGAGTGTGCCTCAATTCCTCTTGCGTCATTGCATGATAACACATGGTGCTCATTAGTCATGCATTCAAGTCACTCTTTTTTCGTGCCTCTATGTGTTCAAGTGAAGTCTCAGCCTATGTCGACCATTTGTAGTAACATGTTGACCTTTTAGTGTCGACCATTTGTAGTAACCTGTTGACCTTTTAGTGTCGACCATTTGTAGTAACCTGTTGACCTTTTTGTGTCAACTATCCCGTGTCAATTGTACTTCATCACTTCATCACTTCATCCATACATCACATCATCCTGATTTGTTCCATGTTGATTGATGGGGGATACATCAAGGCCCTCCTTCAACAGATCGTCTCCTATCAAATTTAGCTCATTATTCAGGAGTTTGATCTAGGAACCAGTAGTACGTTGGAGCTTGCAGACCTCAGTGATAGGTTTCCTTGCAATTGACAGTGGGTTTACATCATTGGCTCCTAATTGATCGAGTTCACTAGTGTTCAATTTCATCTCATTTATTCACACTTGGTGAAATGTACTAGGTACCTTGGGGTCCATTTTCCTCATTGGTGTACTCCCTCGCGTCTGTTATTGGTTCACCTCATTAGATGGTAATCAGGGGGTTTTTACCATGCTCGAATTCAGCTCCTATATTTGCATGATGTATATTCGTACCATCGAGGTTATGTCGAAGACCCTAGGTTAGCAACATCTCACTCTTATATGGAATCGTTCCCAGGCTACGTTGGAGTTATGTATCATTCATGTACTTTGAGGACTATCTTGAGACACTTCTCTACCAGTCATGTTTCCATATTCCTACTAATGTATATTGTGACATAGATCCATGATTGTATTTGTTAGTGGTTACTCTCGATCTGTTGAGTCACATTGATCCAATGTGTATGTCTTCGTGGCCATGTTCTATTATTTCATGTCATGGGTCCGCAGTGTATTTTATGGCAACCACGTTCAGCATCTTCTTCTAACCGAGCATGGGTATGCCCACCTAGGGGATGTTATCAGCAGAGTTGAGACTTCAACACTTGAGTTCCTCCGATCTAGCTTCGTGTTCTTGGTTCCTTCCTCCCATTTTGAGCATTGAGAATTATTGTAATGTATTCAACCATCAGTTTCTCTTTTGACCTCATGCATTAGGGGGCATTTGTTTTAACCCTATTTTCCACTCCATTATCATGAGAGAAACCCAATATCAACTTACCTCATTTTTTTGGCTAAATTGCATACCCTTTCACCTTTTCTTTTACTTATGTGAGATTTATCCCATGATAAAAGGGTGAAATTACATAATTGAGAAATTTCTCACAATTATTTCACCAAAATATTATAATTATCAGATAGTATATATTTCATAATTGAGATAATTGAGAAAAATCTCATAATTATGGAAAATATTTCTAAAGTCTGGCATTCCCAAGGAGATCAACTTGACCCACTTGTGTATGAGTTGGCTAGGGGTACATTATTGTAGAAGTTTCCTAACTTCTCAAGCCCCTAGGTGTCTAGATACATTCTCCGGGAGGATAGAATGATCCTATATAATCTCACCGAGAGGAAAGGGGAGAAGAGGAAAGTATCCAAACTATAGCAAAGCTCTGTTGTATTGGGAGAGGAGACCATACTACAAGCTAGAGGAAAGGATCTTATTTGTTGAAGGTATAAATTTAATGTAGTTTCATTTATATGGTTAATACAAATCTATGTTCCTTCCCCTTATATCATTTTTGCAGTAATTTATATGTGTGATTTCTAGACGTTTTGAGTTGACGATCTTTTGCAGAAGATCACTTGTCGTCTTTGTTTGGTTGTGTTTGTGTGTAGGCTTTGGATCAGGAGTGGATGAAAGAGATTGCTTGATTGGAGCACAAGGATTCTTAATCAGGCCCAAAATCCTTCACCAACCTGCGAGGAGGCAAGGTACTTGCTCATACTTTGTAGCATCATAAATTCCATCAAAACTGCATGCATGGCCATCTACATTGGGGATCATTATTAGGTTTTCTTAGTCATTCTATTTTGTTTTCTTGTGATCTCAATCGAGCATGAGATCGCGGAGCAATAGCTCCTTGCATAATTAAATGCAATAATAAGAAAGAATATAAAACTCAAGTGAGGCAAGGTTAGCTGAGCATTGTTGTAATCAACTTTCAATTATGGTAACATCAAGGTATTTCCCCAAGGATAAATTACTTGAATTGTCTCAGGCATAAAAGAGAATAATAGACAAGTTGTGTTAAGAGGTCACCAACTAGCTAGGGAATGACCTCGTCAACTTGAGCCCGAGCAACTTTGAAACTATCCAATATTTCTTGACCAAACTGAAATCGTTGAGGTTGTAGTTGAAAATATGTGGAATTGGAAAAAATGACAAGGAGAAAAAATGTCAATCTTCTCATGGGACCTCTTATTCAAAATTTAAGAATCCCAAGTCTGAGAAGGTAAAGTGTGTCTATTGCAACAAGTTTCTCAGGCATGCATGAGAATTGATTGATTCTAAGGTTCTGCAAGTATAAACATACATAATTTTATTTTGGGTTCATTCCAAATTCATATGGAACATAAGTAATATGGTAATAGACAAGGAATCGGAACTTACAATCCTAATTGTTTGAAGTTCAACTCTCTAGTTCCCTTCTATGAAGAAGGTTTAGATTTTGATTCCCACGGGACATAGAATTGAATATGGCTTAGATTTCGATTTCCACAAGGCACAAAGGCAAAGAAGTTTTAGAGTTCAATTACCATAGGGTCCAGACACAAATAACATCATCGTGTAATGCATGTAGTTTGAATCAATGGAGTGCAGCCAGTTGAAAATCAAGAACAACGAGTCAGTGGCGAGGTGCAAGGAGTGGAAATTGTTCATGAAAGAGGAAGTGTCATTAAAGAACACAGGTACCATGCTCAACGACTACAACCAGGGTGAGTCAATTGAAGCTCTGTGCCATGGTTTGCCCATGGCCACCCCGATATTTAGCGATTCATTGTTTGTGGTAGTGAATTTGCTTGCTTTGATCCATATCTGGAATGAGACCTTCCACTCAAACTCACTTTGGAAATGAATATCAAAGATACAACTTGAAGATCAATACAGCTTGAATAAGTAGTAAGACCTTTGAAGTCACATTCCAGATGTGTATGTTATGTACGAGTTATGAGATAGAGTTCTCTCTCTTTTTTATGTTTTCTCGGTTGCTCAGGGTTCTTCCTCATCCAACCCACTCTACCACTTTCATCTTGGCAGCTTTCAGTGTATGTATTAATCCCGGTGGTAAGCCAAAATTGGAAGCCCGTGTGCCTAATGAGACCTTAAGGAAGGCTAAAGGACTAAGCTTTCATATCCATTTCGAGGTCCACCGGGTCAAGATCCAAAGTAATACCTTAGTGATCGTGATCATGTTTATGTCGGTGAACCATATATTTTTCCTCCTCTGTGGCAACCTTATGCTGGTGACCTCCCAGATTCTGTATATGCAGGTTTTGGTCCTGCTATTCAAGAATGTCTTTCAGTGTTTCCTGACTTTAATTACTTCTAGGTAGTCAAGTGTACAAACCTGGGTCAATGTCCAAAACCAGGAGCTTGTCTCTATATAAATCTTATCGTGCACCCATTGTGCCCTTCCATGGCGATTTCCACACAAGAAAACCAAATAAATATTGTAAGGGCACTCCCATTTCATAACACCGCAATAGACACAACATGCATTCACCATTTGGAGTTAACGTGGCAACTCCAACTACATTAAATGACTTGAATTTTCTCATAATAACATAGCCCATAGCATAACTTAAGGTTTCTCGTAATAACGTAGCACTTAATAAATTTTAACTAATGCTAGCATTGGTTGACACTTCTAAAATATGAAGAAATATCAAGCACACAAGTCCAAGATAATATATCATTATAGCCTCTCGGCCTTGAGAAGAGGCCAAATAAGACTATGAAATCAATTGCAAAAGGGTTAACACACGGCAATGAAATCAATTGCAAAATGCAGGGTTAAAAACTCACATAAGCCCAACACCAACTAATGTTAAAAGCATCATTTTGGTTACTATAGTCCCATGCCAGACAACTGGGGTTGATAAGAGAATATAGTTTTATATACAAATTTAAGGGTGTTTAATTAATATTAATAATTGTAATTTTTTTAAAATAAAGTTGAAATATTTTATTTTTTTTTGTTTTTAGAATATATATCTATGGAAATTTATAAACTATTTCTCTTATTATTTTGAAGACGATATTGTTAATATTCAATGACATTAACAATATTTATATTGAAGACAAAGATTTACAGTACATGAACTTTGTAATTGTATATGGGATTTCTAGTTAATAGGAACCTAAAGTAAATTGATTCTGCAAGGTTTATATGATTAATCTAAGCTAAATATTATTGTTCGAGCTTTGTCTGATTAACCTAAAGTAAATTAGATTTAGGATTTGCATGATTAACCTAATGGAAACTGGATATTTAGGATTTGGGTGATTAACCTAAAGTAAATCAAATTCTCTATAGATAAAAGTCATACCAACATATAAATAGAAAGAATAGAACCTAAGTAGGGAGGATAGAAATCATTCCTCGCAAAAACCCAAAATAAACCCAATTGACAAAATAAATTGGAATTGATATCCCAAGAAACACTTGGGTACTTTCCTTTATTCCATAAATAACACCCAATGTAAACTAATTGCTCAAAGTCCTATCAAAATGTTATTAGGAAAAATAAAACCTAAGTGAAAAGGATGACAATCATTCTTCCTAAAAATATAAGCTAAATTCAATTGACGTAATATATTAGTATACTTGCATGGTATTACACATTCAATTTTGCATTTGACTGCATATTAGTTTGCCTTTGACCAAAAAATTATGTTGCTTATCCATAGTTTAACATTAGGAATTCAATTCCCCGGCTGCGGGTGTTTGATTTAAGGCGATGTACGAGGACAGCACACCAACTAGGTAAGTGGCAGCCTAATCCCGCCACTTGTATGGACATTGGGATGGCATGCAGTCCCCGCACAGTTAAATTGATTGCAGCATTCAACCCCCACCTACAGTCTACCGTTCACAGCACGATGGAGCTCCTGTTGCTTGCTACTCCCGCGATTTTGTCACAGATCCTCTGCTGGGTTGTGGTGATTGCTCTGGGCGACTCAATGCGCCATTATAATAGTTCGCCTCCGCTGGCTTGGACAAGCAATTCAGCGTTGTTTCATTTGGGGTCTTAGCCTCTATTTCACTTGGTGTCTCAGCCTTTGTCTCATTCGAGGTCTCAGCCTCCGTCTCATTGGGTCTCGGCCTCTGTCTCTTTGGGTCTCGGCCTCTATCGCAGGCTCACCCATCTTTGCTCTCACCTCTATTATGGTCGCTTCCTTCATTCTAATTCCTCACCCCTCTGTGCCTCCATCGCCTTGCCTTCTTGGCTCACTGTGCCTTCGCTCCCGTGTCACCTTACCTGGGTCTTTAACATGCTGTGTGAATGGATCGGACTTGTCAGTAGGAGGGGAGGTTCTTGGGGTGGTTCAAGAGGACGGGTTGTCCAACAGCGCTCCTCCAATACCTCGGACCCTTCCTCAGATGAGATGGAATCCCCGGCGTCCAGGAGAGGCAGGGGAAGAGGTCGAGGGCGGGCTCGTAATGAGGACTGTGTGCACAGCACTCATCCCACCACCCATTTCCGAATACCTTGTACCCTGGCGAATTCCACTTTTGTCATCTCAGTCAAGATAGAGAAGTGTGAGAACATGGCTCAACCCGGAGCCTCTTCAGATCAAAGGCAGGCCAATCCTGTCCAGTGCCAAGGAACCCTATCCGCGGTGAACCTTGGAGCGGTTGCAGGTCCAAGCGAGCCAGCCAAAAATGCAGTCCTTCATTCAGATTCCAGCGCCTTAGAGCAGTATGGGTGCAGGATAGTCGAGGAGCAACCGTCAACCTCCGTGGACGAATGAACACGCCTTCGCTTCTTTTTTGGTCCTACAGACGAAATAGGAGTTCACCTCCTATGCATTCCATAGTGTCCATGCTGGTTTCAAGTCTACGCCAACTTCACTTGGTGAATTTTGTCATCATCTTGTTAATGTTGTTGTCTGGTTTAGTTATGTTCAGGTTTGAGTCTGTTTCAGTTCAGTCCATGCTAGGACTCAGCAAAGTTCTACCTCTGTTTGTAATGCATTTTGGGCAATATATGGTTTTTTAGGTTCGAGTCAGCATTCAAGAGTCTGTCTGTAATGCTACCTGGTCAGTTCACGGTTGTTTTTTGGACAAGTCAGTTCTCAGGGAAGCTTTGCTCTCCGATGTAAGTCCACTGCTCAATCCATAGTCAGTAAGGAGAGATTCTTCGAGGCTTGCCTCGCTGTAATATTTTTTGTATAATAATAGGAGTAGACTAATTCACAAAAAAAAACATTAGGAATTCAATTTTTGTTATTTTCATTACTATTTAAATTTATTTATTTATAAGGCGATTGGTTGAGGTCTTATTATAGGTTGCTTAGTAACTTCCATTTCTATTAGTTACTAATTTTTCATTTTTATTTTCTTTTCTTTTTTATTTAACTTTCTTATTTTTATTATTTTTTTCTTTTTTCTATTATTTTATTTTTTATGACTTATAATTTTTTTTCCATATTTTTCAATTTAAGGTGACTTATTATTCCTATTAAAAATATATATTTTAATAAATTTAATTATAAAAAAAAGTATATATAATTAATAAAAATAAAAACACACACACACATAATTAAACATATATATTAAAGTGTATATATGTTAATATAAACAATATTAGTTAATCATATTTTTAAATTTTTCGTGATGACCATTCAACAATACAATATTTTTATTATTGTTTTATTTTTATGTTTATTGTTTTTAGTTTAATTAAGTTATGTTTAAACTAAGCATCAAGTACTAGCTACTATGTAGCCCTTGTTCTTTAAAAAATTAAAATAAAACACTTAATTAAAAATATTAAATGTTCTTAATAATATAAAATCAGTTGAGATAATTAAAACATTTCTACATGTCTTTTTATTTCCTATGTGGAAAGGTTACAATATAAGGAAGAATTAAAGAAACTAATGAAGAATTTGTTACATGCCATATGTTATTTCTCAAATTTGATGGGATAAAGGAACTTTAGCAATTGGGATGACAAGGTAATGACTTTTGACACATTAATCAATGGGTGACTAATAGCCACAATTTCATGTCCGTGAGTGTTGTTCTTCTAAAATCTAACAAGTAGGCTAGTCAGTGCTGGTATGAATTATTATTGAGAGTTTACTATCAATGATTTTGAAAAAGTGTGTTTTTTTTCCTTATGATTTTTTTCTTCTTCTATTTTATGGGGTAAATATTTTGTATTACATGAAAACATGAAGTATATATTAAGCCATTGAGTTCTAGGTTAGTCTATCACCGATAAAGGCTAACCAGACCTAGAATATCAATATTTTCAAAAGAGAAAAGGACATAATTTTGCTTGTTAATATAAGAACTAAAGACTAGGCCACATATGCCAATTACAAACTGCGAGATAAAAATAATGAGAATGAAGGAATAGATAGAAAGAGACTAGTCAAGGAGATTTGTCCTACTTGGCTATGGTCCAACTTCTTGCTTAAGGGGAGAGTCTCCAAAGGATTTTCATAAGAAGTAGATCAGTGACACTGACGAGACACATCCATAATTGGATAACTTATCTGCAATTTTATTTATATTTCTTCTTTTGTGAGCAGGGATGATCATTGAAAGAAGGAATGGGCGATGTTACTTATATGAGTAGGCTTTTAGTCTCTAACAGTGAGATATTTTTTTTGTTTTAAGTACCATGTAGGATCATGTGAATCATGTTTATAGTGAGTTGATAATCTCCCTCCACCATAACTTTGGTGTAGCCTTCAGTCTGCAAAATCAATAGTCCATCTTCCAAAGCATTCAATTTTGTTTGCATTGTTATTGTTATATCACATAAACCTTGAATAAATGTAAATAGGGGATTCCAAATCATTCCTAAAGATACCTCCATAGCCCACCAAATTAAGCTTTAGAAAATTAGGGGGGAAAGGGCTTCAAGAGTATGGAATATGCATCGTAGTAGGGTGAAGAGGGGGAAGCATGACTCCTAGAGTAGAGAACCAACTTTAAAGGAGAAGGGCCTCCTCACATGGGGCATGTCGGTCTTGATCTAACCAGGACTACACAACAATTGATTCCTTTACATTATTGATCCGAAAATGTAAAAGGGTATTATAGACTTTATGTGAAGTTCACTTATGTTACTTAGTGCAACAAATCGAAAAGATTGTGAATAACATAAACACAGAAGCAAATTGAAACATAAACGTACGCTTCAACACAATGGCAATTTGATAACGGAGTTCACCAGACTTCCTAGCTACCTCTCCGGGTCCTTAGCTTCCAGTGTGACCGCTTTATTAGTCTTCAAAATTCTTTTACAGACATGAGCTCAAAAACAGAGACTCAAATGAGAAAAAGGATCTCACCATTGCTTTCAGCTCGAAATTTCCAGTCAAACGAGTATAAACTTGCCTGTATTTGGCCTTTGTGCCTTCCAGACCCCCTAGAATGTGCAAAACCACCTATGCCTTCTGCAAAACCACTTTCTACTAACAAACACCACTCTCTGTGCTGTGGAAACCACCTCGATCCGCGCGCCCTGAATTTGGCGGGTTCGGATCTGCAACAGGTTAAAAGAATTTTGGTTCGGCTATGTTTCAAGTCTGAACATATGGGCATATTAGCTAGCTCGAAGGTGTAAAGGCATGGTATATATTACAATGTTAGAGGTCGGCGGGTTGAAACCCCCGCCCGACACTCCGGCATTTTGATATGGATTGATATACATATATAGTAACATATATCCTCATTAAATTTTGGGTGACATGTATCTCCGCACTCCGTTGGCTTATACATTGGATATATGGTAATATATACCATATATGGTTGTCTGTTGTGGTGGATGTGGGATAATTCTATAACCAAATAAGGGGTCCGGCGGTCGTGGGGTTGACCCCAGCCATCGGCCCTTTTTTTCGGCGCCTTCAATCCCGCAACAAAAAAATATAAAATCAACAAATCCGTTAACAAGCACCTCAGTAGCTCGACTGGTGAGTGGATTCCGGCAAAGTCTTGGCAGTTCTAGGAGGTCAGGGGTTCGACTCCCCTTGACCCCAAATTTTTGGGATTTCATGCCAACATTGAGCAAATCTGGGCTGACACGTGTTAGCATCGGATTGGCCCATTATGTCCAATGACATGTCGTCACGTCACTACTCCTACTGAAATCATCTAAGACAGTTGGCATGTTCTCGGGATGGCACGTGTCCTGTTGACATCACCCTGTGTTGACTGTTGACTTTGACGTTGACTTTTTGACCTTTTTGCCATTTGCCCTAATTTTTCCCAAAAAAAGTTGACCGGCTATAACTTCTTCATCCGATCTCGGATTTATGCACCGTTGGAATCATATCGACGAGCACTTCGATTTGATTCAATTTTCAACTGCATTTGAAGACTTCGATATGGAGGCAAAATTGAATCCATTTTGGATCACTCCTCCCCACTGGAAGCTTTTGGACCACCAAAAGTTTGGTTTTAGCTATCGAGTAAGTGAGGATAAATTTCCTTCACTTTTCCAATCTCGATCCATCATGCTTTACTCGGATTTGTACCTTTGATTCCAACTCGAAGATACTCAACATTTCCTCATCACGAAGTCCTTATCCTCCTATCAAGAACTGTGTCCTCGTGTAGCTCATTGAGATACTCGGGTGAAAAATCTTCGATGGAAGGTAACTAACTTTGCTCTTCGGGATCTTCAATCAATGAAGGCTCATACAATCTCAAGTTTTCAACATTTACGACAGAATATATCTGCATATACGCTGGTAGATCTAGGCGGAAATCATTTTCACCAATTTTATCAAGTATTTTGAAAGGGCCATATCTAATTGGTTTCAACTTCTTACCTTCCCCTTGTAGTCTTTCTTTGTTGATGTACGACCAAACTTTATCACCAACTTGAAAACTATGCTCAACTCGATGCTTGTCATGCCGCGCTTTATACTTTGCTTGGCTTCTTTCTAGCTATTCCTATACTACCTGGTGAATGTCTTGGATTTTTTCAATGAACTTTGTTGCCTTGTCCACATCATTATATCCATCAACTGCTATGTCTTTACCAAAGACAAAATCCAAGGGAGACTTTGGTACAAAACCCAAACAAGTCTCAAAAGGAGATCTCTGAATAGAAGAATGTTTTGCATGGTTGTAAGCATGCTGCACATAACATAAATGTTCATCCCAAAGCTTAGGATGCTTGCTGTAATATCCTCGAAGCAACTGTATCACTATCCTGTTGACCACTTTTGTCTGACCATCTGTTTGTGGATGAAATGTCGTGCTCTTCTTTAACCTAGTGTCCATTAACTCCCATAGACTTGACCAAAATTTCCCGACAAATCGAGAATCTTGATCGAATACAATAGAAGTTAGTAACCCAAAATGAACCCATACATTTTGAAGGAACAACTTTACAGTTTGTTCAGCTATGACTTGCTTATTACATGGTATCAAAATACACATCTTACTGAACCTATCCACAACTACATACAAATAGTCATAACCCTTTCTAGACATGGGCAATCCCCCAACAAAATCCATGGAAACACTTTCCCAAGGACGAGAAGGAATTGGTAATGGAGTATGAAAGCCTAATTTTCTATTACTTGGCTTTCTTGTAGCACACATAGTACATCCTTTAATGTATCTAGAAATTGTTTCATTCATTCGTGGCCAATAGCAATATCTTTGTAATAGTGCAACTGTTTTACTTACACCAAAATGACCTGATATGAGAGAAGTATGTGCTTCTCGAATTATATTAACTCTTTCATTTTTTGGAATGCATAACTTTCCCAAATGATATAAGAGTTTGTCCTTTATGAAATAATCCAATTCTTCTACCTGCTTACCATGACTTAATGTTGCATATACATCCTTAAAATCTGTATCTTGAGCATATTGTTCAATGTAACTTTCATGAATTACCAAATGATGCTTAAGTATATTGGATGCATTTATGATTGGTCTTGATAACATGTCTGCAACCTTATTATATATTCCCTTCTTATATCTGATAACAAGATGAAATTGATGTTTGCCTCCCCACTGAAACACTTGTTTCATACTTGTCAAAGCATGTAGAGGCGCTGCAATAAAAGAAAAGTTAGAAATAAAATTCCTCCAATATTATGTTGCCCCTAAGAAACTTTTGACTTCTGTAGCAGTATTGGGCTTAGACCAATTTACATTGACTTCGACCTTAGAGGGATCTATCTTAAATTCACCACCCGCTACAATATAACCCAAATAATTCAAAGATGTCCTGCCAAATTCACATTTTGACAGTTTTACATAGAGATTTTCTCTTTTCAAAACATCTAAAACCTGCTTTACATGCTTTAAGTGTTTTTCCCATGTCCTACTATAAACAAGAATATCATCTAAATAGACTATTACAAATTCATCAATGAATGGTCTAAATACATCATCCATGACTCGCATGAATGTAGCTGGAGCGTTAGTTAAGCCAAATGGCATAACCATCCATTCAAAGAGTCATTGCTTCATTTTAAAAGCAGTCTTCCATACATCCTGTTCTGAAACTCTGATCTGATGGTAGTCGCTTCGCAAGTCCAATTTAGAGAAGTGCCCTTCTTATATCTGATAACAAGATGAAAATGTTGTTTGCCTCCCCACTGAAACACCTGTTTCATACTTGTCAAAGCATGGAGAGGCGTTGTAATAAAAGAAAAGTTAGAAATAAACTTCCTCCAATATTTTGCTGCCCCTAAGAAACTTCTGACTTCTATAGTAGTATTGGCCTTAGGCCAATTTACAATGACTTCGACCTTAGAGGGATCTATCTTCAATTCATCACCCCCTACAATATAGCCCAAATAATTCAAAGATGTCCTGCCAAATTCACATTTTGACAGTTTTACATAGGGATTTTTTCTTTTAAAAACATCTAAAACTTGCTTTACATGCTTTAAGTGTTCTTCCCATGTCCTACTATAAACAAGAATATCATCTAAATAGACTATTGCAAATTCATCAATGAATGGTCTAAATACATCATCCATGACTCTCATGAATGTAGCTTGAGCGTTAGTTAAGCCAAATGGCATAACCATCCATTCAAAGAATCCTTGCTTCATTTTAAAAGTAGTCTTCCATACATCCTGTTATGAAACTCTGATCTGATGGTAGCCACTTCACAAGTCCAATTTAGGGAAGTAAACTGCATCTAATAATTGATCTAATAAATCATCAATGCGAGGAAGAGGATAACAATTCTTTATTTTGATTTTATTTAATGCTCTAAAACCAATGCACATTCTCCACGAACCATTTTACTTTCGCACTAACACAATTGGTGAACCGCACGGTGATGTGCTTGGTCGAATAAACCCTTGATCGAGCAACTCCTGTACCTACTTCTTTATCTCTGCATTCTCTAGAGTTGATAACCTGTACATTCCAATGTTAGGTAGTGGAGAATCATGTTGTAAATCAATTTCATGTTCTATCTCCCGCTTGGGTGGAAGCTTGTTATGAAACCTACTCAAGAAAAGATAGAAAAGATAGATCAACGCCTTAGAATTCAGCCTCTTCGAGGGGGCAACCTCCTTTACATTACATAAATGAACAACTCTTGGATGATTCAAATGAAAATACCTCCTCTCTATATAGGAGTCTAAGGGGTCATAACATAATCAGAGCCTACATAACAATAATAATGTAAGGGCACAATAATAACAATAGTGGGCTTCTATGGGGCACAATAGTAACAAGATGGGCACTACATGGGTACATCAATATAATAAGTGGGTTGTACTGATAACATTAAGGGGTTACACTAGTAGTATAGGGGCCTAACATGCCCCTCTCCTTCAAAAAGCATTGTCCTCAACGCTTGAGTAGTTCTTGATGCTTCTATATAAAATTCTTGTTCTCCCATGTGGAATCTTTAGTGGGTAAATTCTTCCATTTGATGGGATACTCTAAAATTGATCGATTTTGCAGCTGTCGGGTTTTTGTTTCTGTGATTGCTCCAGGTTCCTATATGATTTTTCCATCCTCTTCAATTTTTGGCAATAGTGTTTGAATTGGGATGTTTTGTAACTTTTGAATAAGTGGGCATACTTCTTCGTCCTTCTTCCATTCATCCCTTGCTTTGTTTATCCATTCTGGTTGGATAATAGAAACAGTGCAAAACAATGCTTCCACGTCCTCATCCTTGAAGAGTCTTCCCATTCGGTAAGGTCGCCATTTTTTAAGTGCATGTAGTATTGCCAACATTTCCTTCTCATAAATAGCTTGCTTGAGA
>APFE030114278.1:0-12723 GCA_000404065.3 Pinus taeda | reverse complement strand
AATATTAATACTATTATTTATTTTTTTTGCAATTAAAAAAAAAAAAATATTGCAAAGAAAACTCTTGAAAAACAAACATACCAGCACGAAAAACAAAAAATTTCATTATAAAAAAACATTGCAAAGAAAAACAAAAATAACATGTTTAGAAAACTCTTGAAAACCAAACATGTTAGAATGAAAAACAAGAAGAGGACTAACACAAGTTAAAAAATAGTTCAATAATCAACATTTAAAAAGAAAATTGTGCATACTTAAGACATAAGAAAATTTAAAGTGTCAAATATATGCTTTAAAAAAATTGTTTATGTTTTTCAAAATCCACATGAAAATCACCAACATTTAAAAAAAAATATCCACAACTAATACATTAGAAAATTTAAAGTGTTAAAAATATACCCTATAAAAGAAGTTGTTGATGTTGGATCAACACTTCTCAAAATTAGCATGAAAATCACCAACATTTTTAAAAAATTGTTCATATTTGATACATAAAAAAAATTATGCTCCAAAAAAAAAGATGTATTTTGAATCATCACTTTTCAAAATCGATTAATTTTTTATTAACTCAAAAAAATGGGTAATCGTATCAGTTCCCATTTCGAAGTTAACATTATTGAATGAATTCCTATTGAAAGTGCTTCATTTGGGCTTCTAGGTTCTTCTTGTCCTAAGTGATGTTCCAAAATTTTTCCTTATTCTAGGTTTTGAGCTAATATTTAATGTGCTTTAGCTTCCATTTTTGGCCAAGCATGTATGATCCTTCTAAGTTGGCTAGTTCATCCCACCAATCCTTGATGATGGAATGGAAGTTGAGATGTTGGAGCCAAAAGTGCTCTAGGTGAAATGACCTATTCCTAGGGCGGGACTTGATTTCGATGTCTAATTTGGTCGGCTAGTGATCCAAGCTATGGTTAGGGAGGATGGAAGCCTCCATGAAAATGTCCTTGGACATGATATTTTTAGAGATGAGATACCTATCCATATTTGTAGCTATTTTATAGGAGCCACCTATATGGTTGTTCCAACTATAAGTGTCAATATTGGTTATGAGGTTGGCCAAATGAGAAGAAGTCATGACATCTTAGAAGAGGATGGATTCCACTTCTAGCTTTCTATCACTACCCTTTTTCTCTTCTAAATACTTTATCAAATTAAAATCCCCCCAATATCTAAAATGTGGGAGATATGAAAAGACTAAGTTTCTTTACAAAGTTAAGAAAATATGGCTTATCCTTGAGCAGTGAAGGGCCATAGACATTTGAAGGAAAACAAGTTTCTGACAATCCTATGAGAATAAATTATATAATGATAATTTTGAAAGAAGCAAACATGTTAAGGATGGATACCGATTAAGAGTTACATATGATAATGAGACCTACGGATTGACCTTAGGTGTCAAGAGCTACTAATTGGCATCGTCGACCCCATTTTTCTATTAACTTGCATACAAATTCACAAGAAGTTTTAGTTTCTTGAATCATCAAGATGGTTGGATGTTTACTGAGATAGTTGTCTTTGAGAAGCCTTTGCTTTCCGTTGTAGTTGAGACTTCTAATATTCCAAGAGCTATCTTCATGGGGAGATGAGTTGGTTGAGGGATAAACCTATTCTACCTAAGTTGAAAAACATATTTCCCAATTCTTCCAAAATTTGTTGATTGATCTTACAGCCTTTTCTCTTCTCATCCTTATGCTTCTTTGTAGTCTCCTTCATAAGTTAGACATGAACCTCTAAAGGATTGGCATTGCTTTGTCCTATTGACGCCTTCTAAGCTTGCTAACTTGATTTGAGAATGGATTTGCTTAGTACTTTGACTTGATGCTTCAGGAGAAAGTTTGGGTATTTATCTTTCCATGTCGTAGCAATGCTTGGCAGGTTGAGAGCATCCAAATCCATTTCTTTAGTGCCATCATTATCATGTAGCAACTTAGAATCTTTCCCTAAGGATTCCTAAGGATCCAAATTCAAGGGTTGTGATGAGGTAACAAGTGGAACCTTAGAATATTATTTGGGGTTGTTGGTATCAAGCATGTCTATATTTGGGTTAGGGAAGAGGGGTTTGGAGGAAGCTAGGGATTTGATATTTGTAAGTTGTTCAGAGTTGTTGTTGTTAACAAGGGTTTTTTTAGAGTGCATTTTGTTAGTGTCAGTATATGCATACTTCCATCAGGGATGAAATCTGCCCTTTGCATTTTCATTTTAGGTGTCTCATACTAAATTTTTGGATCATTCCACTAGGTCATGTCAAAATGGTCCACTGATGGTTGTATTCTTCTCAGAAAATCAAATTTTCCCTCATGAGGGACATTTGTTGACCCATCTCCATGTTGCATTCAGTTATGGTTTCAGTTATGTTATTTTTAGAGTCAAGGCAGTTGTCTTTCCATTAGGTCTTAGGTTCCATTTCTAAGGTCAAAAGTATAGTTTCAAGTGTAAATAAAGGGTAGCAAAGGTATGAGGAAGACCAATCAACAAAGAGTGATTGCTAGTAAGTCATGGTTATTTTACAAAGATATTATTTCACTAATGTAATTTTCATCTGAAAAACATGTTTTTGAGTTGAAAACAGAGTATTTTAGTTGATTTATATTTATTGATGTAATTCAATTCATTTCATGTAATAAGTGTTCCCATAAGCTTCCCAAGCATTTCTCCTTGCTGCAAGTAATGAAAGCCATTGAAGAAATCAATTCAATCCAAGCATCATCCACCTGAAAAGAGACAAAGAGAGAAAAGTATTAAACAAATATTTGGAGGAAAGTAAAAATTCCAAAAAAACATTATAAAATGGGTTTTTCTTTAAGAAAAATTAAAATCACTCTCTATATAAGATTTCAAAATCCTTTTTCAAATTCATCATATTCATTTGACAAAGAGAAACATGATAGTTGAAGACAATTGGTGGCTGAGCAAAGAGGAAGCGTTGCGCATAGACAAGGAGGTGTTGCGCATAGGGCAGATTAAGGAGGCACTACACATAGAGGAGAGAGTGTTGCGCATAGAGACAGAGCGTTGTGCATAGGGCCTGTTTGCCAGTGCATTTTTGCATGGTTCTGCGCATAGAGCCGGAGCGTTGCGCACCTGTATAAGGCGTTGCGCATAGGGCCAGCAAGCACCAAAACCACCCTATCAACCATCAAATTGCTCTTTTCCCACCTAGAACCTATAAACAAGTAAGTACACTCCTTGAAATATCCTCCTGGCACTCATTTCATGGTTTTTAAGTTGGTTTGCTATTTAAATTTTCTAACCCTAGGTTGCCTAAAAAACACTCCCTGCTTATCATATCCTTTATTCCCACATTATGTTGACAAATCCCTCTACCTATCCCCTATACCCTAAATCCCCAAAACAAAATCCTTAAACCCCTATTTACTAAACAGTCCCTACCAAAAAATACCCTCCTTCTCACTCTCACACCATATATATCTCATCTTACATCACACAAGCTCCTCTCCCCTTCCCCTATCCCTATTTATCATAACTCTCTTCTTGATTACCTTCTCTAGGGTTTCAAAGCTTGAAAATTCAACAGACATGGATAAAGAGGATAGAGATTATGAGAAGGAGGAAAATAGTGGCAGTGAAAGCATGGTAGATGAACCTCAACATTAGAGAAAACCACATAAGGGAGGCAGAATTATCAGAGAGGAACCATCAAACATCGGATAGTTATAGGCTTCTCATATGACTGTCTCTTATTTCAGGCATCTAGGGTGTTATGAGTTTTTTTAGCAGGTACAAAGAGTTCAACATCATCCTGAGCTGACCAGGCTTTTTGTAGCCAATCTCCGTGATAACAAAGTAACTCTTGTCGGGGTGACATTTATAGTTTCATCCTCCATCATTGTTGATGCTACAAGGATTCCAAATGTGGGGGAAAAATGGTATAAGGCACAAGATTTGGATGAGAATTACTATGATCCATACATTAAATCCAGGTACAGGAATGAAAAGAAGAGGACCTATCCTTTCAGGTTCCTTGAAGACAAGTATGCCCCTATGATGAGGATCATTATGAAGTATTTTACATGTGAGGGCAGATTTTCTAGATTGTACACCTATCATATTAGGCTTCTTATGCACTTCACAAGAGTGAAAATGTTGAACATCCCGTATTTCTTATTCAGGAACATTGAGAAGATGACCTATATTGTACAGAAAAAGCCATACCCCCAGCAGATGAGTAGTATCTATCACTATTCCTTGATTAAGATGATTGTGCTACATCATCTCAACCTCCTCAACATCTCCTAGGATACATGTATTGCCATTGACATCTTCAATGGTCCTTAGATTCCTCCACCAGTGCCCCAAGAAGCAAAAAGGCCTTCCAGCAGTGCCCAAGTAGAAAAAAGTGAAAAGGCTAAAGAGACTAAAGTTGTTGAGAAGCCAGAAGCCTACCAAACATATCATGGAGGGGCTAGAAAGTTGTTTGCAGTGGATATGCAAGTGTTTACTCCACTTGATGTGGAAGGGTCCTTGCCTTCTTCATCATCACATAGGAAAATGCTTGCTCCACAAACTATGGAAGGGGATTTTCCTTCTTCATCAACACAACAGGTACAACAGGTGCATAAAGGGAAAGAAAATATGTTGGAGGAAAGCCTCAATGATGAAGAGGATAGGGAATTTGATTTGAGGGAACATGATGGATTAGAACAGCCACATGTTCATCATGGCATTAAGATAGTTGACTTGGAGGCTCAAGATGAGGCAACAAACAAAAATATAACCATAAGGGAAAAAGATGCATAGATCCAAGCACTGATAGACAACTTGGCGAGAGTTAAGTATGTCATTTCATACCTTAAGCAAGAGAACAAGCAGCTAAGTGGCAAACAAGTCCTCATGGAGCTGGAACTTCTCAAAACAAAGAGGCAAGGTGACAAAGGCAAGTCGATAATGCAAGAGGAAGAAACCCCAGCTACCTTGACTACAAAACAGAGGCTTGAAAAGGAGATTGAGGAGGATAGAGAAACTTGGCTTGACAGGGTCAATTTGAATTTGGAGAAGCTGCTACAAAAGGCCAACAGGGACAATCAAATCATTAGGCACATGGCTCGCCATTACAGGACCCGGAACAAGATTTGCAACATAAGGGTCAAGCAAATGAAGACAAGGCTAAAACAAACACTCAAAGGAAAAAAGGAGGGTGATAGGCTTAGGTTTCTTGCTAAAGCTTCCTTGGCTAACCCAGACACTTGATGGTGGTGTTCTCAACAAATTTGGAGTAATTTTTGAAGAATTTTTGCTTTTTGAAGAATTTTGCAATTTTTGACTCAGAAAAATTGGCTCTTTGTGCAGCGCCACAAGCGCTGTGCTTTTCCTAGGGGCATCTAAACAGGAAATGGTTAGCATTTTTGGATTCACAATGATGATTACATGCACCCTGTGCATTTTCTAGGCTTTTGGAGCAGAATTGGTCAACCAAAAGGTAAAAAAACACTCCAAAAATGAACTTTCTGCCTCCTTTTTTGGCCACAGAAGCAGTCTTGGGAGAATCAATTTTTGATGGGTCAAATCAACTCCAAATGGGAAACTAAAGGCATATTTGGAAAGTAGATAGGATATAATTTCCAATGAGCTATCATGAGCTCAATTTGGGAACCGGGAAGACCTCCAAAATGGTCCTGCAAAAATCATTGCACATAGAGATTGGGCGTTGCGCATAGGGCAATTTTATCCTGAATTTTCACTTCACTGTGCCATGACTGTAATTTTGAGTTTTCTCTCATGGATGATGTTTTTACTGATGTAAATGGTAACTAGGCATGTAAATAGGATGGATAATAGTTACTAGAAGGTAGATTCATTAGATCAAAAGTTATCTTGAGGACAAATGAATCAGTTTCCTCCCTTTTAGAGGAAAGTTGTTAGGTTGCCTAGATTCCAGTTTCTTGTTCAGTGTTTGATGGATTAGTTCCTCATCCTAGGGATTCGACCCCTAAGGATGGGAGGAGGTTGAATCAATGTCTATATCTTCTTCTTCTTTCTCATTGTAAATGGTTGGACTCAGTGGGATGCTTATGATTTGAGTAGACATCATTTTGTATTAGTTTTCAGCAGGAGATTAATGAAAAGTTGCAGCTATTTCTTTGGGATCCATGTGGTATGATGTTCAGTTTAGTTTTATCTATTGTGATCATATGTTAAAAAAAAATTGTACTTCATCAATCATTTCATTGGTTTTAAGTGGATGTTTTCAAGTTGATAGGCAAAACCCATAATATTTATGCTCTATTTTGGGAAAATATTCACTGTCTATATTTTCTTCAATTTAGGAAGAATCCATGTTGCTTACATGCTCTTTCTATGCTCCTCACCTGTCTTGAAATCACCTCACCCATCAAACCTTAGAGTGTTGAGCCTTGTGCCTACCTTGGCCCATTGAACACCCTGCAATTTTGACCTAATTTCCTTGCCCTAACTGTTTGTCTCCTCCTGATCCAGCAAAACCCTTCAAAATCAAATCAAACCTTGTGCTACTATACCTAGCCTAATATCATTTTCTTGATCCAGTCATCTTGATTGAGATCCTTATGGAAGAGCCCTCTCCTGGCCTAGTAGGGCTAGCTACTTGGCTAAGCGTGGTTTGTGGTTACCCCGAAATTGCCTTATTCAGCCTAAGGTTCAATCCGTGTGATAATATAGTGGCGACCATATTGGGGAAACGAAACATCAGAAGTTAATCATCCCAGTAATATCTTTCATTTGAATTCTTAAGCTTGTGGATGATCAGTTTTAGAATTTAATAGGCTGAATTGGAAAGTTATAAACCAATATCTTAAATTTCAAAATTAGACATACTGGCTTCCCGAAAGTACACCAGATACAAATCCTCCAACCATTGTTAGTGATCCTCATAAAATTGGGCGAAAATCTAAGAAAGTTGCAGAGAAATCTAGTTTAGCTGGAGAACAATCAAGTGAGGATTTCATTCCTCGAGTTAATTCACTCCCAGGAATGTTAGACACTTTGCAAGACATTGAGTTTGATATTAATTTTAAGCAGAGTTTATTTTGTAGTAAAGCTTTAAGTTGGATTGATCAGATAGTTTTTGATTCCTCTATATCTCTTTATAAGCCCGTTGAAGACTTGTTTTCACATAATAAATCAAGGTCACAACTTATTCACACTCTTGATCATTTGTAGAACCTCTCTTCAAACTAAAACACTTGGGTACAAAATAAGACTCATAGGTCATCTTTTGGTTTTCGAAATACCTCCTTTGCATCCACTGTCACTCAAACTACCTCTCACCCTCTACCTTTTTCTTCACAGATTGTTCACACCACTCAATCTATCGTTAATCCCTCTTTGATTATACCGAATATCCCAATCCTTGTTTTAAATCCACCACCGCCCCTACATCCAGTTATGGCTGCCCAATATGCACCCCTTGTTTTTCCTCAAAATCCTGGTGCCATGCCTCCTGATTATCTAACCAAAATACCTTTCTTCGATAGCACCCAAACCATCACAGCTCAACAGCATGTAGACAAGATGAATGATTTCTTTGACCTCCATTAAGTTGAAATTGAAGATGTGATGATGAGGCTGTTTGTACAAAGTTTTGGAGGAGAAGTCCGGAAATGGTTCAAAGCCCTACCAGCAGCTTCTATCACTACTCTACCCATCCTCCAGAGGTATTTCCTAGATCGGTGGGAGGTGAAGAAGAATCCCCTTCATATTTTTTTTGAATATGAGAACATCAAAAGAAATGTTGGCGAGAGTGTGCAAGACTATTGTGTGGGATTTAATGCAGTGTACAATGTTATCCCTGCAAATATCAAACCACCAGAGGGATTGGCTTTGCTTAAGTTTCCAAATGGATTTGATGTCGATATGGCATATCAGTTGCATGAACGTGATCCTCCAACTCTAGAAGACATGCAAAAGAACAATGTGAGCGTAGAAGCGAACTTGCTGGCCAAAAGAGAAAGATTGAGATCAGAGAAAAGATTGACCGTGAAAGAAGAAGAATCTACTTCAGATGTAAAAATGGACACATTTATTCGAACAATTTCATATGTAAAATGGACACATTGATTCGAACAATGGAAAGGATGGTTGATCGGTTGTCCATCACAGACAAACCTGAACCGCAGATCCAGAACCCAAACTTTAGAGGGCAGCAGCAGCCCCAATTCTAAATCAAGCAAAGAGACCAAAAAGAACTGGAACAACCAGCACAACAACAACAGCAGATCAGAACTCCCTTATAGTAGAATTATGTTCAAAGAGTGGAAGAAGAAGAGGAGGAAGATCTAGTAATTGAAACAAATCACTTCTTCACAACAGATGGTATGCCTATATTTCTAACCAAAGATGAGGAGTATCCAAAAAGTTCCAACACTCTAAAGGATGAGGACTACATCTTAGCAAATGGTGTTGTTTTGGAGGCCGAATCTGATGATTATCAGCGTGGTTACACGAATGCTTTGAGTGCACAACAGAGACAATATCCTTTGAGGAGTAGAGATGTATCGGTCAGTCCTATTTAGAAAAGGAAGGATGTTCAGTCAAAGAATGATCTCTCAAACAATCAGAAAAAAGGAAAGGAGCATGTTGATCAGAATCCTAGTAAGGTAAATTAGCCATCAACAAGTACAGCTGCAAAAGAGAGATACAATCAGAAAAAGGATAGTGCAACGAAGGAGCAAATAGATAAGAGGGACATCGGTGTCAAAGAGGTGGAAAAAGTCACATCTTTTAATTTAGAAAATGAAATTGCTAAATTTAAAGTGTCCATTCCTTTGACCGAGCTTGTTAAGAATAGTCATTACAAACATCATGTGTCTAGAATATTGCAAATTGATCCTTTGTCCAACATGGTGAATGTTGAGGATGATCATCTTGAACTTAATTTTGGCCCAGCTATAGAAGGTCAGCTAGAAGATAGCGAAGTCCCACCCTTTTATTTGAGTCTTAGACTACATGAGTATATTCTTCATAATGTTATGCTTGATTCTGGAGCTTCCCACAATTTGATGCCCAAGGCCATTATGAAAAATTTGGGCCTGGATATCACCCGAAAATATCATGATTTGTACTCATTTGATTCTAGTAGAGTTTTTTGCATTGGTCTCATCAAAGATTTGGTGGTTTCCTTCGATCAAATCCCAGCCAAGAATTTCTTGATGGACGTGGTAGTAGTTGATATACCACCTCAATTTGGTATACTGTTGTCTAGATCGTGGGGAGCCAAACTCAAAGGCACTTTACAACTTGACTTCTCTTATGCTACAATCCCTGTTTTCGGTCAATTGAGGAAATTGTACCAGGAAAAGAAGATGAAGTATATGATCACTAGTAAAGAGAAGCCCATAAATCATCCGATAAATGTTGTACCTACAAATTTAGAGTCTTTTGTTTTGTACACTGATAGTGGATTGAATGATGTAGATATTCAACTCGTAGAAGTAGATGATGTACCATAAATTTCCGAAAATTTTAGAGCAGTTCTTAATCAAGAAAAGGAAAAAATGGCAATTCCTTCTGAGCAGCCTCCACAGGAGCAAAAAGTCAGTGAGGAACAGAAAAATGAAGTAACCAGCAAAGGTAAGATCTAAACTAAAGCAGAATTCCAACATCTGGAAGACAAAGACAACCTTTGGAGCATGGACTTCGATGGTGCTTTGGGTAAAGATGGTGCAGGTATTGGAATTTGGATTCGAAGTCCTATTTTTTAGCCAGACAAAGTTCCAAGTAATGTTAGAGTGTGTTCCTATAAATTAGCTTTCAATTGCTCTAACAATGAAGCGGAGTATGAGGCACTGATTACAGGTCTAAAGATTTTGAAGACGTTGGGTGTGAAAAGGATTTTTGTTTATGGTGATTCAGAGCTAGTGATTAAGCAATTCAAAGGAGAATATCAAGCGAAGCATCCACTGATCAGAGCTTATAGGAACGCAATCTTGGATATCTTGAAAATGTTTCCAGAATACACATTGACAACGATGCCAAGAAGTCAAAACATCATCAATGATTCACTTGCTACAACAACAAGCAGTCTGAAAATTCCAATAAATTCTAGCAATAAATTTGAAATTCACATCAAACATAGGCCTATTGTTCCTGATAATCTGAGATATTGGCAAGTTTTCTGGGATGACAATGAAATTAATTCCTTTTTGCAGAATGAAGGGAAGTTTAAGAATAATTTCATTGATGATGTTTGTGATTCTGATGAACAAGACATTGAGGTAAATTAGATGGATGTTTTATAGGTGAAGGATAATGTTATTCCTAGAGGTCTTATACCTTTAGAGGAGTTGTTTGATCAAGATGATGTGGCGAGAAAACCAACCTTGGTTCCTACTGACAAAGGAGTTGAAGATGTGAACATTGGGATAGCAGACCAGCCCAAGCTTGTTAAGTTATCAAAACATTATCTCCTGAGTCAAAGGCTAAGTATGTTAAATTACTTTCTGAATTTTTTGATGTTTTTGCGTGGGATTACTCAGATTTGAAAGTATATGACAAGAACATTATTCAGCACACCATTCCTATCAAGTTGGATCAAAAACCCTTTAGAAAAAAGTTGAGTAGGATCAATCCAAAGCTGCTACCATCCATCGAGAAAGAGGCAAATAGATTGTTTAAAGCTAATATCATTGTTCCAATTAGATTCTCTGATTGGGTTTCAAATTTGGTCCCAATACGAAAAAAGACGGAGAGATAAGGTTGTGTATTGATTTCTGGAACTTAAATAAAGTATCCGTGAAAGATAATTATCCTCTTCCTAAGATGGACCATATTCTGCAAAGAGTAGTTGGAGCATCACAGATGTCACTACTAGATGGCTACTCCAGTTACAATTAGATCTTGGTGCACGAAAAAGACTAAGAAAAAACTGCCTTTAGAACAGCATGAGGAACTTTTCAATATGCCAAGATGCCATTTGGGTTGAAGAATTCTGGGGCCACTTTTCAGCGGGCCATGGATATAGCTTTCACTAACGAGAAGGATGTTTTATTGATGGATTATTTAGATGACTTGACAGTATTTTCTGGTTCAGATGATGAGCATTTACACCACCTAAGGAATGTTTTTCAGAAATGCAGGGAGTTCAGAATTTCTTTAAATCCAAAGAAGAGTCTTTTTGCCATGGAGGAAGGTAAACTCCTTGGTAATATAATTTCCAAAGATGGTATTCACATTGATCCTTCTATGGTGGAGGCAATTAAGCAAATAGACTTTCTGTGCAACAAAAAGGAGATCCAAGCCTTCAACGGTAAGATGAATTTCTTACGCAGATTTATACCAAATTTGGCTAAGCATTTGCGTGAGTTAACTAATATGTTGAAGAAGAACAGCACTGTGAAATGGACCAAGGATGCCATTAAATCTTTCAACTTGGTAAATCTTTCTTTGACCACAGCTCCTGTTTTGATCAGTCCCGATTATACTCATGCTTTTTTTATATTTTCATTCGCATCAGAACACACTTTGAAGGTGGTGTTGATGCAAAAGAAGGATCAGGTGGAACAACCCATTGCATTTTTCAGTTGGACTAGCAGAGATGTTGTTCTATGCTATAACATCATTGAGAAACAAGCTTTGGCTCTTATAAAGGTGTTGAGCCCCAAACTTGCATCTTTCCTACACATTTTTCTAGCTTATTTCCATTTACCTAAACCTCCTAAGCTGTCAATATCATTGCATATTAGTTATAAAAGAGCATTTAAAGTGGTTTCTTGACTATGTCTTTGTGTTGTTGTTTGAACTAGATTTTTGCTTATGAGCTGCGAAATCTTGTCACTTTCCACAGCTGGTTCAATTTTCCACAGCTGTTTTTGTTAAATTCTACATTGCAGGTGTCATCAGGCAGATCGAGCCACATGGGCAAGTTGGAAATGATGTGGACATGGTTGGGGTCCCATTGGTCCAACTAGATTCGTCAAAGGAGGCCGTAGTCAAAGGGGATCAAGCGATGGTCAAACAGGAGAAGTCCTACAGCAACAGGACTCTGTTTCAAGCACGTGAAGACTTCCGTGATCGTTTCCAGATTTTTGGAGGCACGCTGACACCTATAGGCTAACCACGATGTGGATCCAACAGTCGTTTTTAATAATATTGCCTAATCTCAGCGACGATGCTGCTAAATCCGTGGACATTGTTATTCACGTGTCCTCTGTTCACATAGTTTTCCAGAAAGACAATTATGAAACCTTTGTTATAAATACCGCGTTCTGATACGCATAGTAGTTAGCTTTTGATATGTAATTTTTGTTGTTAAGAACCATTGTGTCGTGACACTAGCTTATTGTTGTAACCCTATTTCGAGATATATATAAGAAGACTATGTTTTCCATGTTTGCGTGAACGTGATTTTGAATCGATCATCTATTGGCCGAGGTTGCAGAGGGCCCCTGCACACCGAGGTTTCATTTTCTTTATTGCTGTATAGTCTTTATGTTAGGGTCCCACCCTAACCCCCTTATTCATGTCATGGGATCACGTCATAGTCAAGAGTCAATAAAGCCCATATTAATATTTGTAAGTGGTTAACCCCCAATTAATGAAGGGACCACAGTTAGTTACAAATGGGTGGTAGTATTAAATAAAGGGTAAATGGGCGGTAGTATTAGATAGATGGTATTAATAAAACCCACGGTATTGACCTGTGGTATTGCATGTATGAGTCATATATAAAGGATAGAGACTCCCTGCGAGGAGCATCATGTCTTGTTTTGTAATCGAGCTCTGCTCTAT
>APFE030114264.1:0-10304 GCA_000404065.3 Pinus taeda | reverse complement strand
ATGGACGTGTTGCAGCTAAAGAATAACATTATTCCTAAAGGCTTGATACCTTTAGAAGAACTCTTTGATCAAGATGATGTAGCCCGCAAACCAACATTGCAGCCAACAGAGAAGGGTGTGGAAGAGGTCAATGTCTGAACAACTGCTAATCCTAAAATGGTAAAACTATCTAAATCATTGCCACAAGGATAAAAGCCAAATATATCAGTTTGTTGTCTTAATTTGCCGATGTGTTTGCTTGGGACTATTCTGACTTAAAGACATATGATACCAATATAATTCAGCACACTATACCCACTAAGCCCAATCAGAAACCTTTCAAACAGAAGTTGAGAAGGCTAAATCCAAAGCTACTGCCATTAATTGAAAAGGAGATAAACAGGTTGTACAAATCCGGAATCATTGTTCCCATCATATTTTCGGATTAGATCTCTAATTTGGTGCCTATATGAAAGAAGACAGGTGAGATTCACTTGTGCATTGATTTTATAAATCTCAATAAAGTTTCGTTGAAAGATAACTATCCACTGCCCAAAATGGATCATATACTTCAGCGAGTAGTGGGAGCATCTCATATGTCACTACTTGATGGTTATTCTGGATATAACCAAGTTTCTATCCATGAAGATGACCGAGACAAGACAGGATTCACCACTTCGTGGGGAACTTTTCATTACACTAAAATGCCTTTCGGTTTGAAGAACGCGGGTGCCACATTTCAGCGTGCAATGGACTTGGCTTTCACAAATGAGAAGGATGTCTTTTTGGTTGTGTACCTGGATGATCTGACGATATTTTCCAAATCTGATGAAGAACACATGTACCATCTAAAAACTATCTTTCAAAAGTGCAGAAAATATGACCTGTCACTGAATCCGAAAAAGAGCTTGTTCGCCATGGAGGAAGGCAAACTACTCGGCCACATTATCTTAAAAGATGGCATTCGTATTGACCCAGCACGTGTACAAGCGATTCAGAAAATTGATCAGCCCTGGAATAAGAAAGAGATTCAATCTTTCAATGGTAAAATGATTTTCTACGCCGCTTTGTACCTAATCTTGCTGAACACCTAAGAGAGATTACAAACATGCTTAAGAAGGACAACCAAGTCAAATGGACGGAGAAGGCTTTAAAATCTTTCAATTTAGTCAAATTGGCTCTTTCTTCAGGTCCAGTTCTAGTCAGCCTGGACTACACTTAGGATTTTATATTGTTTTCATTCGCTTCAGAGCATACTATGGCAGCTGTGTTACTGCAGAAAAGAGACGATCACGAAAGACCAATTGCTTTCTTTAGTTGAGCCATAAGAGATGTGGCCTTAAAATACACCATCATTGAGAAGCAAGCCCTTGCACTTGTGAAAGCATTGAAAGATTTTCGGGTATATATTCCGCATTCTCATATTTTGGCTTATGTTCCTAATGCTGCTGTCAAAGATGTTTTAGTACAGATATATCCGGAAGGAAGACGAGGCAAGTGGATTGCAGCTTTGTTGGAATATCATGTGGAAATAAAGCCCACCAACCTGGTTAAAGGATAGGGATTGGAAAAGTTAATGGCCAAATCAAGCTTGCATGCCTTAGACATAAATCTGATCACTGCTATGTCTGATGAGAATGAGGAAGGTTCATCAATTCAGGTATCTGAAATGTTTGCTCTTTCTCTGTGGTATTTAGATATCATATATGTGCTTAAAAATTTGTCACCACCGCTCGACATGACTAGAAACAAAGATAGAACACTCAAATTGAAGGCTGCCAAGTTTTGCATTCTAAATTCTACACTTTATTGGAAAGATCCTGGTGGCGTTCTGTTAAATTGTTTGGTGGAAAAAGAAGAAGAGAAGGTCATGGAGGATTTCCACGAAGGAGACTGTGGTGGTCACCTTTTTTGGAAATCAACAGCAAATAAATTCCTAAGAGAGGGATACTATTGGCCGACATTGTTTGCTGATGTATATAAGGTGGTCAAGAGCTATCATAAGTGTCAGATTTTTGAAGGAAGGTAGAAATTACATGCTTTACCACTTAAGCCCATTGAGGTGAGTGCTCCTTTCCAGCAATGGGGGTTGGATTTCATTGGTGAAATTCATCCCGCTTCTTTCGGTCAGCATAGATGGATCCTCACAGCAACAGATTATTTCACGAAATGGATTGAAGCAATTCCTACTAGACAAGCTACAGATGCGGTAATTATTTCATTGAAAATAACATCTTGTATCGCTTTGGTTTCCCGAATAAGTTAATCAATGATAACGCAATAGCTTTCAAATCAAAAAGGATGGTAGAATTTTGTCACAAATATCACATCATTTTGGGTCACTCAACTACCTATCATCCGCAAGGCAATGGATTGGCGGAGTCTTCTAATAAATCATTGGTCAACATCATTAAGAAGCTGCTGGAAATAAATAAGAAGAGTTGGCATAAGAGGTTGGTCAATGCACTTTGGGCAGATCGGGTCAATCAGAAGAAATCCATTGGTACGTCCCCTTTTGAGCTTGTTTATGGAGTTGATATAGTGTTTCCTACCTCTCTCGTAGCCCCGGTAGTCAAACTTCTTCAGGAGGCTGGCAGTGAAGAAGATCCTATGCAAAGAAGGTTGAATCAAATGGTCCACTTGCAGCAGACCTGAGAAGAAGTCTTCCAGAACACGTCCAAGTTACAGGAGAAGATTAAGAAAATTTATGATAGAAAAGCAAAGGTGGACAAATTTTAGTTGGATGATGTGGTACTGAAGTGGGATGCAAGGAATGAGGAAAAGGGTAAACATGGTAAGTTCGAGAATCTCTGGAAAGGTCCCTTCAAGATTGCACCATATCGGGGTCAGAATACCTTTCTTCTGAAGGAAATGAATGGGGAAGATTGTCCAGGAGGGCCGATCAATGGTTGGCTACTCAAGCGGTACCATTTCTGAGTTATTGACACTACTTCCACTGTCACTGTAAATACCATTTTATTTTAGTTTGGTTAGAGTTTGTCAAGTTAGTCTTCAAGTCATTTCAAGATCAAATTTGATTCAATTTTTCGGTCATTTTCGTTTCATAAATGAGTCAGAGTCTTGTGTTGTTCGTCGAAATAATGACTCCATAGTATAATGGACGAAGGCACTGTCTAGCTCTTCTAGAGATCTGTTGTTCTTGGCACCTCGAAGGAGCTACCATCCCCCATTGGAGCCAATGTTAGATTTGGTCTTGTCAATCCTCTGTCAGAGATCAAAACTCTTTCTGCATTTCATTTTTAGGTGTCTCGCTCCATCCACTCAGCTGCATTTCACTAGGGGCATGCCAAAATCTGACGGGAGGGTCTTGTCAGTCATTATCCCCTTACCCCTCATGTCTGGCACCTACTGGCCTAGGTCTTTTCATCAATGTTTATTAAAGTCCATGACAGTCAATGTTTGATCTTTTAATGGACAAGAGTCATTTTCAGTCATTAGGTCTAGGGATTAGTCAATTTGGTCTTCAACCATGTCTAATAAAGCCATGCAGGCTAGAGGGAGGCCCTTACAAAGTTGTGATTTAAATATTTTCATCGTCATGTTGACAGATTACGACTGTTCTTCAAAACTCTGTTTTGAAGAAAAGTCAAACAGTGGTCATTTGTGATAATTTTCAAAAAAGTTTCCGGTTGATCTCTTCAGGCGCAGTCATGGTTTCCTTGTCAAATTCCATGCCATGCAACCCCTACAAAAAGTGCCAAAAGTTTCATCATTTTAGCTAAAAATCCAAAAGGGAAAAGTGAAATACAGAGTTGAATTAAATTAGGGAAAAAGTGCCAAAACAAAACATTATCAAAGTGGGTTTTGAAGAAACAAAAATCAAAACCATGACTCCAATCGCTTTATATAGAGTTTTCACAAGAAACAATGTGATTTTGCACACCAAGGTGAGACAGAAACATTGCAAAGTGATTGTGAGAGCTATCACGTGTTTTAGGTAAGGTTGAAGGTGTTTTCATAGGCGCGATGCACAGGCAGAGGGGTGTGAAACATAGAGGGAGCACGACGCACTGGGCGAGACCACACGGTGTTAAAATAACATGGGCACGACGCACACAAACGACGTGGTGCACTGGGTATGTTGCGCGGCGCACACCCATAAAGGCCCGGTTTTGCTCCAAATTGCAACAAATCGCCTTGAAACCCTTGAAATTGCCAAGTAGGGTCGACATCTCGGTTGCTCATCCAATTTTGTGAATATGATGATGGTTTATGGCCATTTATAGTTGAAATAAAAAACTCTTAAACCCTACCATTTGAAGTCATCAAAACCATTGCTCGTAGGGTTGCAAATTTGTTTTGTTGATGCCAAGGTTCCTCCTCCCTTTCATCCTTCCCTCCTTTCCATCATTCCCTTCCCCCTATCTCATTTTTCCTATCTTTCCCTACCCTCAAACGTTACTAAACCCCTATTCCCTATCCCCTCCACTCATTTCTCAAATGTAAAACCCCAAAATCATACCTTATAAAATCCCCAAACCCTCCTACATGTCCCTAAACAAAATTTCTCCCCATAATCCCTAATCCCATCATATTCTTCCCCTTCCTAACAGTCCCTTTTACATTGTTCCCCTTGGTGGCAGAATTCATAGCAACACATAGTTTCATACATCATCAAAGGGTAGTCCAAGCACAATCCATATACAACATTCATGGCATCTCAGCATTCATCAGAGTATGAAATGGAAACCCAAAGTGATTCATCCTCCGAAGAACAAGCTCCCTGGATACATCATAGAAGTGGTAGACATGTTAGGGATGAACCAAACACCCTTACAGAATTGCAGGCCTGCCCTCTTGCTATGTCATGTTTCCAGCGTCTGTCATGTTTTGAGTTTTGTCAAAAGGTGGCTAGTGTTCGAGTTCATCATGAGTTGGCCCGTCTTTTTGTGCTTCACTTACATGGATATCACGTTATCTTAGCCGGTGTCACCTTCACACTAACACCTGAAATTGTCTCATTAGCAACCGGCATACCGAACATTGGAGAACCATGGCACAAGAAACAAAAGGTTGATCGGCAACATTATGAGCCATACATTAAGGCCAGTTTCTTGAGGCAGCTCAAAAGAGTCTTTCCATTCTGATATCTGAAAGATGAATATGCTCCACTAATGAAGTTGATCATGAAGCATTTCAGCTGTGAGGGGAGGTTCTCTAGTTTATATGCTTATCACATCAGGTTGCTCATGCATTTTACCAGGGTACGGATGATGAACATCCCATATTTCATTTGCAGGAACATAGAGAGGATGAACACCCTCAAGTAGCACAAAACCCCTCAGCAGCAACTTAACAGTGTTTATCATTTTGCTCTTATTAACATTTTGGTGGTTCATCAGCTGGGATTACAAGGCATTACTTGGGATGATTTCATCTCCCATGACCTCTTCAGCACTTCACAGGTATTATCAGAGGTTGAACATGAGATAGGTGGTCCTTCTCATCAGTATGAGTGCCATGAGGCCGCTACTATGCCAGTATTCATCACTTATCAGAGAGGCAGTAGACATTTGTTCGCAAGAGCAAAGTGGGTGTTATCTCCACCCGGGGTCGAAGGGGCCTCGCTTCTGACATCGAAAACACAGGTATAGGACACGGGAAAGGGGCCCATGCATGACAAGGGGCCATCAGGTGAACAAGAGGCCGACTTCATCCTCATTCATGATGATGATACAGATGTGGAGAGTGCCAAACCTAGAAGGACCATCTAGGAGTAGCAAACAAAGATCCAAGCCTTGTCTCTCAATTTGGAGAGGGCTAAGTGGATTATCAGGTACTTGGAGCAGAGGAATAAATAGCTTGAAGACCAGCAGGAGATCATGGAGCTGCAAAACATCTGCGAGAATCGCCAATCGGCCCAACATAGGAGGATTGAGCTCACTCCATTAGAGCAAGAGATTAACAATGACCGAGAGTCTTGGCTCGAGCGGATCAACATCCACCTTGAGAGACTCCTAGAGAAGGCCGACAAGGAAAAAACATTATTGAGGTGGATGGTTTATCAGTACAGGGAACGGAACATGAGTTCAAAGGCTCAGATAAGGAATTTGAAGGCGAAATTGAGGAGAGCGACGAAAAGACAAAAGAGGCAAAAAGAGTAAGATCAGCTCCGAATCTTGGCTGAAGCCTCTGTGGCCCAGCATAGCACTTCATAGAGAATCTCCAGCTGAAATTTCAAAAAAGTTGGGGCAATTTTGGTCATTTGACAAATTTTTGTGCACAAAACAGGGTTTTTCTCCCTGTGCGCGCGCCACTGGCGTGACGCTTATGATAGGGAGCTCCAAATCACAAAAGGTTTGCATTTTTGGATTCAGTATGAAAAATCATGATTGCTGGTGCATGGCCAAGAAGTTTGGGTAAGTTTTGAGTCCCGAGGAGGTCAAAAACACTAAAAAAATGGCCTCTCTGCCCCTATTTTGACACACAGGAAGCAGTCTTGGGAGATTGAAGTTTTGGAGGGGAAAATGATCACCCAATTCAGAAATTCCACTTGGGTTGGAAAGTAGACAGGTAGGGATTTCTAAAAATCACACTTGGGCAAAATTTGGACTTTAGAAAGTACCTCAAAATCGCCTCCAAAGTGGCGCAACGCATATAGTTTTGGTCGCGGCGCACAGAGACCCAAAGGTAAAAATTACTTCCGCTCCGCGACATTTTGATTCCCGATTTTCTCCAAGTGGGCCCACTCATTTACCCTACATTTTTCTCATCACCTAAGGCAAAGTTTAACAAGTATTTTCACTAAAGGTTGGCTTCTATCCAAGTGGCACAGGAAGGCGAGCAGTCACCCAAACAGTTTGTCATTTTTGTAACGCTGCACCTGTCACTAATGGTTGGATTTCCATTTCCAGTTTGTAATGATTTTGTTGGACACCTAATCCTAAAGGGTTAGCGTGGAAGCCGAATGGACAAAGCAGTCCAAGGGACCTTGGGATGTGAATCCCAATGGTCACCATATTGTACTATAAATGTACATCTATTGTTAATAAAAATTGCAATGCATGATTTATCTTTCCTATTTGTTCTAGCTCACCATGTGTGTTTAACATGGTATCAGAGCATGCGTGCTCCTGCCCTGCTTCAATTTGAGCCTCTGGTTTTATATCATTTCTCTGTGTGTCACTTCTGCCCTTTACCATTATAATTGATACCATACCCTCTGCTACTCAGAATTGTTATCAGCAACCGTCTCTCTTTTAGATTCTGCCCTGAAGAGCGATCTATCTGACCATTTGCGTATTGCCCTGACAAAAACACCTTTGTTGATTCTCTGAATGCTCAACGCTCATTGTGGTATCTCTGCGCTAAAATAAGGCCTGGATCAACACCATTAGAGGAATCGCTTTCATCCTGGGAAATTTTTCATGGTTGAGGTGATTGCTATTTCTGGAGACTGTTTGCTAAAGTGACCGGCTAGAAAGATAAAATGTCACCATCGAAGCTTATGTAATGGGAGTGTCCCTTCGGCCTCCATATCTGGAGACTCAAGTTGAATACGTTGAATATTGGTGACTTTATTGAATGTTGGAGATTCCCTTAATAATCTGCGAAGTAGAAGTGGTGTGTCCCGAAGCCTCTGGAGAAAGCCAGCAGAGCCTCCACCAAATATACGGTTATATTTCTCAATATTTTGAAGAACAGAATCTACCACAGGCTTATCACATCATGGAGTTGGAGACTCCTCTCCTCTGAACAATCGGCCCTTCGTCATTGGTTAAGAGCAACAGAGCATGCTTGAAGTAGTCCCGAAGGGTGTCAGGTATGGAGAAAGGCAATGATATGTTGCCTCTATGTTAAACATTGCTTAAAGACTGCGATGACGTCTTGTTTATATAAATTGTATGAGTCGACTTTACAGGAGCAGTTACCATATCAAAGTAATAGCGTCGATATTATTAGCTGTTGTTATTTGTAATGTTGCACATACCTTTTCTCCACATATATACGGCTTCTCTACATACTTCTGCTGACATACACAGCCGACTCCCATTACATACGTTTGTTGCATATACATGTATCCACTTCCATAGAACACGGTTCACCGAATGCTGCTTCCCTACGCATTAATACTCCCTCCCTCATAATTCATACCATCGCTCCATTCAAATACCATCACACCATAACTGTCCATATACGTTATATCAGTGCTATCCCGGTTGACATTTCATTGAAAACGTTGGCCTGGCATCTCATGTCGTTTCTCAGAATTCCTATTATGGCATTTTTCCCAGACTCCTCCGTTGAGAAACAGGAAGAATGACAGGAAAAACGGCATGAATTCCACGCTTTTCGTTACTATGACCTTTCTCATAATTGCCAATGGGGAACCGTACATGGTTAATGTTAAGCAGACACATAGGATCCCTATGACAGTTATTCTCGCATGATGACTAAGTGCCAAGAAAGTCAGCAAAAACACCGCAGTAAAGAATACTACATCCACAAGCAGCACCAACATAATAATCTTGAGCTTAACTTCCTTACGGGCGTAAATTATAAAGAGAATCACATAAACAGCCTCCAATACAACGCCTGTCCCATTAATCGTAGAGATCAACAGTCCTCCCGACTTGATTAATCTGTAATATGTCGACAATGAAGTGCTCAATAGCGTGCAGATGTAAGGAAGAGATTTGAAGTCCTCTGTGGATTTCTTCTTCATTATTCGCCAAAATGTCTTCGCTGGCGAGATGAAAACGAGTAGCGATATGACATTTCCTACAACACCGAGAATGAAGCTCACATCCGCCATCTCCAGTATGTGCTCAGCACCAATGAAATCCTTTTCCTCTAGTCTCGTGAATTTTTCCTCTTCTCGTGAAGGATGCTGTTAAATAGTAAGGGACTGTGTATTTCGCAGAACTTGTTTTCTGTAGTGTTGTGGGGTCATATGTATATCAACTGTATACAAATTTCTGGGTATTAAAATATCAGATTGAATTCCTTGGAGGCTTGATTTGTCAAATTGAAAAGAGGAACACGTCTCCTAGATTGCTAAACAGGCAGAACAGTGTGACTTCGCGATCCGACATTTGGATGTGCGTCGTCCTTCTTTGGAATCTTTGTCTTCGTCCGCGATATCCCGGTTGCTGCAACTGAGGGATTTTCACAAGATTTTAATCTTTGACTTTTCTCTTGGTCTAAATTTCCAGCAATAAATAAAAGATTCTTGACATAAGTATTGTGAGTGGGTGTTGCTTATTCATTTGTTCATAGTTATGACGTGTTTTTAAAAGGTGTAATTTTGACAATGGAGAATATGGTTAACATTACTGAAGTATTAGAATTCTTGAAAACTTTGATGCATTCTACTGATCATGATACATTAAAAGTCAACAAAGTTTCTCTCATAGACATTCAAGTCTGCCTACAAAATGCACAAGAGAAAATTGATTTTTTGTAGCTTGAAACTCAGCTACAGCAAGAAGAACTACAACAATGGAGTCATCATTCTGAACCTGTTTCTGTTCAAAAGATTGAAACAGACTCCCATAAACAGCAAGTCAGTAATGTTCCTGTTCATTCAAATAAAGCAGCAGTTGTACATGCAGATGCAGAAACTCAGTCTGCACTTCCCAAGCCCATCATCAGACCTTGGGAACAACTTACCCACAACAAGCACATAACTGGTCTTGGATATGACAAGGACTTGTCCTTTCATATTCCAGACTACGCCAAGCCGATTCATTTTCAGAGTGCTGGTCATTTATGACAGTTCACCTGCTCCTCATGAAAGTTCATCTCCAGCTGTTCCAGACTCTGCCCCTCTTCCACAGCAACAACAACAACAGATCGTGAAATGTCAACACTGTGATCGAGTTGGCCATCTGAAAGATCACTGTTTTGATCTTCATCCATGTAAGCACTGCCATAAAACTAGTCATTCATCACACAGATGCTTCAGAAACAAACGTCCTGCAAGAACAAAGATTAATCTAGGATGGATCGCTTCTTGGCAATGGGCATCAACAACCAAGAAGATATTCCAAACAGATGTCAGAACATGTTCCAAAATATTGAACAGTCTTGCAGTTGAGTTTTATCCATCTTCTCACCTTGTATCTGACAAGGGGGAAATGATGGTCATCTACAAGCTTCAAAGCCACATCAAGCGAGCCTGAGCCACAACCTGCCACACCAGTTTCAATGTTGTAGCTAGAGACAAAGATGCCTGAACATGCCTTCAGTTGGCAATGTGGGACACTTCCTCTAGCAGAAGACTTCAGCTTCTTTCCAGTTTTGGAAGAGTTCCAGGAATTGCATAAGCATTCCAGAGTTGTTGGTCATCCTTAAACCATCAC
>APFE030114254.1:165465-191484 GCA_000404065.3 Pinus taeda | reverse complement strand
AATTGTCCTCCAAATTCGACATGAAGGATCTTGGTGCTGCAAACTATATTTTGGGCATGGAAATTAAAAGAGATCGGGAAAAGAGGAAGCTCTGGTTAAACTAGAGGAATTATGTCGAGACAATACTGCAGAGGTTTGATATGCATGATAGTAAACTGATGAAGGTTCCTATTCTTGTAGGTGTGAGGTTATCTACTGAACAATGTCCCAAGACATAAGAAGAGGATGGGGACATGTCCTGTGTTCCATATGCAAGTGCAGTCGGTAGCCTGATGTATGTAATGGTCTATACTAGACCAGACATTGCACATGCAGTGGGAGTATTGAGTAGGTTTATGTCAAAACCAGGGAAGGAGCACTAGACAAAAGTGAAGCGGGTTTTCCAGTATTTGTGTGGCACTAGTGATTATGGTTTGTGCTACCAAGGAAGACCGGGATTAGATAGAGTTTTTGATATTCATGGCTTTGTTGATGCAAACTGGGCTGGAGATCTGGATTAGAGAAGATCTACAATTGGTTATATGTTTAACCTATTTAGAGGTGTAGTCAGTTGGATGAGTAAAAAACAATTTGTAGTGGCACTATCAACTACAGAGGCAGAATACATGGCAGCCACTCATGCAGGCAAGGAAGCAGTTTGGTTCTAGAGATTGTGTTCAAGTATGGGGTTAGTATAGGAAGCTATAAGGATATACTGTGACAGCCAAAGTGCAATTTTCTTGGCAGAGAACCCTACATATCATTCAAAGACAAAGCACATTAATGTTCAATATCACTTTGTGAGGGATATGATAGAAGACAAAAATGTGTTGCTGGTAAAGGTGGACACTTTGAAGAATACTACAGATGCATTGATGAAATTTTTGAGCTTTGAGAAGTTCTCTTTGTGTAGAGAAACAATTGGCATTTCAGGGATGGAAAAATGACTAAGCTCTCTTGTGGCCCCCTGTGGAAAGAAAACAACAAGTGGAAAAATGTTAGGTTGTGTTATATTCTTTCCACGAATAGCCAATGTAGTTAACCGGGGATTTAGAGGGGGGGCAGAGCACCCCCTTCATTGCCCCGATTGTGTAGTGAGGGGGGTCAGAGGGGGTTTGAGGTGTACCCGTAACCCCACTTTATAGGGTCTAGGGCAGCGCCCCAGAAAATTTTGGTTTTGGACCCTATGTTAGGTTGGGCGGAACCACATATGGTTTTGTGCATGATTTTTGCACATGTTTTTTGGATGCAATGGTTTTCGGTCCATGGTATTGGATGTGATGGTTTTTGGTCCATGGTATTAGATGCTTCGGCATGTATAAATATGTATTATAAAATTGAAAGGAACATAACGAAAAATCAAGCTGGTAGTCCCGGTTTTGGGATCCAGGGGAAAATCTCTATGTATATGCGTTTTATGTGTTATGCTCTCGCATTGTTTATTTCCTGTGTTTTAGAATTCGTATGCAGGTAATTTTTGTATGGCATTAAAACCTACACTAAGCATGGCAACGATTGTGTTTTTGTGGTCATCGATAGATTCTCGAAGATGGCCATTATGGTGGCCTCCAAGAAGAGTGTCACAGTAGAAGCCAATGTTAAACTCTTATTCGAATGAGTTTGGGTACACTTTGGGATCCCATAGTCTATCATCCTAGATTGGGACAACAGGTTCCTCAGTACATTTTGGTTGTGTATCTCATTAATTTTTGACACCAAGCTCACTAGGTCCATAACTTTCCATCCCCAAACTAATGGCCAAATAGAGGTCATCAATGGGATGATCGTACACATTCTACACATGTACAACTCCAAGGATCCACGCACATGAGATGAGAGACTCCCTTATGTCTAGCACAACTACAACCAGGCTCTCCACAGCTCGACTGGCCACAACCCTTTTTAGGTGGGCTTGGGATTCTAACCACTATGTCCCATTGATGTGGCCATACCATTTGCAGTAACTCAGGTAGATTCGGCTCATGTCTAGTCTGAAGCCGACAAGGCAAATAACTTCACTGAGCACATTCAATACATCTGCTAGTAGGTCCATGACATATTGAACAAATTCAATCCTAAGTACAAGCAATGGCATGATCAGCATCGGGTGCCACACAAGTTGTAGGTGGGCGACAAAGTCTGACTACATTTGCAGAAGGAGCACCTCTCTATGCCCCACCGCAAGATTCACCTGCATCGATATGGGCCATACAACATCACCAAGGCTATAGGAGATACTACTTTTGAGCTCAACATTCCCCCATTCCTTGGTCTGCACCTAGTGTTCAATGTGGATCAGCTTTGGCCATACTTTCCACCATTATTGGACACATCAGATATTGCAAAAAAACTCACACGAACAGAGTTAAATATAGACTGCATGGAACAAGTTGCAACTGATCAGATCATGGACACACAGATCAAGAACACTCACCAACAGAAGATCCAACTACATCAAATTGTTAAAGCTGGCCAGCTCCTACACCAAGGAAAATGGCTCATTAGGGACCAAGTTCAACAAAAGTTTCTCATCTAATGGAGGAACTCAACACAATGGAGACCATTACTTCCTAAGGGGGGAGGAATGATCCAAGTGGATATTGGTGGCCACCTACCTATTCCACTTGGACCCCCAGCATTGTTTTTTTTTTCCTTAATTGTAGCACCATTTACTATTTTTGGCCATTTCTGGGGTCCTCAAGTTCTAGAGTCATTTTGAGGCCCTAAATGATGTATTTTTGGCAATATTCGTACGGACGATTTCATTGAAATCACAATTTTAGTTTTATTCCTCGAAGAGATCTTTCCAACAAGGTATCATGTGCATCAAAGAGAGATAATATGACCAAGTTATGATCCCAAGAAATTGGCTGCGTAGCTAACCCCAACGGGGCCCATAAACTCTTGGTGTTACATCTCCTCGGGTTAGGGTTTTCCTTGTTTAGGGTTTTCTCTTAATGTTCAATAATAAAAAGGCCCTTGAGCCTCATTGTAACTATGTTCAGAGACATGTAGCCACCACATCTCTTCTCAGAGATAAGCTACCATCGCCTGAGCTAGTCTCGTTTCCATTCTGTTTGTATGCATATTTCATTATTTGATACTAATGAAAGGAAGTGTTATTTTTGTTGCATCTCTATATTTATGGTTATATTTGTAACTTGTTGCATTTGTGTTTAAATTTGGATCATGCCTACAAGAATAATTTCAAAAAATCTAGTAAGGGTGATTTCCGGGCAAACTATTTTTGTCCTACTTGTGGCAATCCACTCACAGTCGAGATGATTTCTTCAGTGACGGGAATGTCCAGCCCATGAACGCTGGAGTAATGCGCATCCAAATTCAATGAAAATTTGACTGTAATGGCCTCATCAAATCACTGCAACCTCTCAAAATAAGTGTGCCATCCTGCATCTTGAAAAACTTGCCATACATCTAGATGGCACCGGACCTGCTTTGTATCTTTCGATTGATGCCTATAAACTTGCCCACCCATTTTTCCAGTTGCTCTATAGCGGTAGATGGAGTTGCAGTGTTAGCTGGTCAAGTTGTGATGATAGGGATTGCGGTGGAAAAGGATGCAGTGATAGGGAAATCTGGACAAAGGTTATGGGGAAAATACATGTTAGATTGTGATAATTATGGAAATTATTCCAACGCATTGGAAAAGACCATAATTTAATGCTATCGAACATGATTCAAGTTGCAATGTGTATGGATAAACATGTAAGGTATGGTGAGGATCGAATTAATGGTCATGGGATTTACGAGTTGGCGAGAACGTCAACAACAATGATGATCTGTCATTATTGCTATTAAATATGACATCTTTAGCATTAAATGTGATACCGTCCCCCAACTAAGCGATGACCATCCACGGTCATGTCTAGTCATGTCATAGATGAAATATCAATCAAATCCACAACATCAGTCAGGGACATACTTGGTGACTTACCTTGATGGAGTAACAATATCGAAGGAGTAATAGCACCATAGGAGTAACAACACTAGTGAAGTAGTTATACGGAATCACCACGAATGGAGTAAAAACACTGGAGGAGTAACGAAACTAGTGGAGTAACAACACCTGTGAACTACCTATAATAAAATTAGAGTAGAAACAATATATATCTGTGTGTGTGTGTGTGTGTGTGTGTATTTTTATTTTTTTTTTTATTTTTATTTTTTGGAATTAAGCAAGAGGTGTAGAGGAAGATTTCTTGGCACTAACAACCTCAAAACCAGAATTATCATAGAGATGTTTAATAAAGGAGTCTTTAGAAGCTGGATGGTGATACAATTTGAGGTGATGTCCATTTACAATTAGGGGAGTACGTGCCTCATCGATTGTTACAAGTCTAACAGTCCCTTTATCAAACATCGTGTCAACTTCATACAGTCCCATCCATATACAATAGAGTTTTCCTTAAAATATTTGAACCGAGAGTCATAGAGCAAAGCCAAATCTCCTCTTTGAAACACCCTTTTCTTGATGATTTTTTCATGCCATTTAGTTTGTGTTTGCTGAATCGCAGTAGTATTCTAGACAACTATCAAATGGATTTCATCCAACTCATTTAACTATTGCAGGCAGTGTTTCTGGGCTTCTGAAAGATCTAAACCTACTTCAAGGGATTTCCTGGGCATCTTAATTTTGAATACTACTAGAAATAAAGGATATTTCCCATAGGCAAGCTCATATGGTGAAAATCCTATTGTGTTCTGCCATGTTTTTATATATGCCCATAGTGCCTCAAGAAGCTTTTTGGCCCAATTTCAGCGATTGTTTGCTACAATCTTCATAAGTATATTCTCTAGCACCCTGTTCGTACTCTTGACTTGACCATTCGCCTAAGGATGATATGGAGACGGCACCCTATTCTTGATTCCATACTTCCTCATAAATCCTACTATTAGATGTGATGTGAACTGCGCCGCTCCATCTGAAATTATCTCTCTAGGAGCTCCATACCGAGCAAAAATTTCTTCAAATAAGAAGTTTGAGACAGCCTGTTCTATTTATTTTGCAACAACCTTGGTCTCTATCCACTTTGTCACATAATTTATGCAAACTAGAAAGTGAACTTTCTGATGTGAAGGTGGATTGAATGGCCCAATGAAATCGATAACCTATTTCTCAAAGGGCTTAAGAGCTAGTTGAGGGTATCATGGCATCTCATCTAGCCGATCAGGTTGACCCATCCATTGGCAGCTATCACACCCTCAAACATATTTCCTTGCATCACCAAAATAGAGGGCCAATAGTACCCCATATGTAACACCTTATGACCTGTCTGCTCGTCCACAAAATTCACTCGAGGCCATTGTGGTTAGATTTCAGGACATCATAAATGTCATCTTGACATATAAAATGTCGAATCAGGTGATCAAGTCTTGTATAAAAGAGGTATCCCTCTATCCACAAATAGCGTTCAATATAGTGGATAATATTTCGATTCTCTTTGTATAGGAAATGTTGAGGTACTATTTTTGTAGAAAGGTAATTAACGATATTTGCATACCTTGCAGTGTGAGTAGAAATTGAAAAGATATGTTCTTCTGGAAAACTATCCGTTATAGATAAACCATCATCACTAGTATCTATCCTGGACAAGAAATTTACAACTACATTATCTTTCCCTAGCTTATCTATAATGGTAATATCAAATTCTTGAATTAATAATAACCATCTTGTAATATGCCTAGGAGTTATCGGTTTATTCATCAGATACCTGATGGCTATATGATCAGTGTGCATGAAAGTGGGATACCCTGTAATGTAATGCTGGAACTTATTAATAGTGTAGATAACAACCAAAAACTCCTTTCCAGTTACTGTATAGTTCAGTTCAACAGGAGTCAGGTTCTTGTTGACGTAATAGATCATGTACAGTTTCTTGTCCTCTTGTTGTCCCAAGAATGCCCCTACTATTGTGTGAGAAGCATCTGTAGAGATATGAAATGGGAGCTTCCAGTGAAGACCACATAAAATCAAAGTTTTGCAAACTAGTTCTTTGATTTCCACAAACTCTCCTTCAAATTCATCTCTCCACACAAATTTTGCGTCCTTAGGTAAAAATTAAAAAGGTCAGAATGCTATCTTAGAATTTTTTTCTATAAAATGTTTATAATAGTGAGAATAACCGATATAACTACTAATCTGTGTTGGTGTCTTAGGTGTAGGAAAAATTAATATTACCTCTACCTTGGTAGGATTAACCTGAATTCCTGCAGCTGAAAGCAGATGTCACAGAACTATTCCTTCTTCCATCATCATGTGTCATTTCACTGTACTAAGAGAAACATGAGTTTTATTACATATTTTAAGTACTTTATCTAAGCTTCCCAAAACGTCTTCAAAAAAATCCCGATATGGGGTGCAGTCATCCATGTAAATTTCAATACTATCACTGACTAGATCAGAAAAAATCCTAATATTGCCTGTTGAAAGGTAGTGGGTGCATTGCAGAGACCAAATGTGAGGGCTCAGTATGTAAAGGTTTCCCAAGGGCATGTGAATGTAGTTTTATCTTAATGCTCAGTAGCTATTTGGATCTGGTTGTATCCACTAAATCCATCTAGAAAGGAGAAGAACTTCTTTCCCGCTAATTTATCAAGGACCTAGTCAATAAAGGGTAAGGTAAAATCATATTTTTGAGTTGATTTATTTAATTCCCTATAATCAAAACAAATACACCACTTTCCATTCCTCTTTGGAACATTGACTAGTGGGGACACCCATTAACTGTCTGATATTGGGTTAATAAATCCCACATCTAACAGCTTCTTTAGTTGGTCTTTGATAATGTTCTTTAAGAAAAGTTTCATTTCTTCTTTGTAGTTTCCTAATAGGTTGACATTCTTCTTTAATGTATATGTAGTGGGTACATAAGTTATCAGGGATTCCTTTCATGTTTGTATATTCCCAAGCGAAGGATTCTTTCTATTCCCGAAGGAATTTTACTAACCATTTAGACTAGGAAGGTGAAAGGTTAGGATCAATGTTCAACATTATCCCTGGTTTGATTTCTACAGGAACATTGTTACAGGGTACAATTATAGGAACGTTTTCAACTTCAATATCTGGTTAAATGACTTCGTGAACATTGCAACTCCTAACAACAGGCCGGTGGAATTAAAAATGGAGTTGGGACTACTAATAAAGGTACTAATAGCATCATCCATTGTTTCATCCTTAAAACAAAGGACCTCACCAATGGTAATAATTGGCCTAAATTCTTCATTTTTAGGTTCAAGCCCCTTTGTAGGTAGATATTTTTGTATTAAGATAAATCCTGGTTTATCTGACGAACTTGGTTTTTCATGGGGATAAAGGATAAGATTCTTTTTTACTTCCCCGTTGTATATTACCATATTTCCTGACCGACACCCAATCTAAGTGTTTGCAGTCACAAGCGACAGTCTTCCTAAAATCAAAGGATTCCCATTGACTGAGGATTTGGTATGTAATACCAAATGATCAACAGGGTACTACCATGAGTCCACTAAAATGGTTATATATTCCAACTTCCCTACCGGTCTTACAATAGACTGATCTTCCAATTCTAGGATGGTGGGAGCTCGTTTAACGTTTCATAGGCGCAAGGTAATCAGAGTTGCAAAATTTATGACATTAATTGCAGCCCTCAAGTCTACCAGAACATTTTGGATATCAATCCCATTAATATGTACTATAAGAATCAGGTTCCTTGGATCCCCATATTTAACAGGTGTAAGCTTCCCCAACATTATGTCTGATAATTTTCCCATAACATGAATAGTGATCAAATCCTTTGTTTTCCTTATAGGTTTCTTAGAGAAATATTACTTGATCATTTTGGCATAAATTGGTACATCCCTCATAGCTTGAAGTAATGACATTTTGACAAATAAATTTTGAAATTCCCCTAAAAAGTCAATTTCAGGATGAGGATTTTGTTTGCTCAAGGATAGTCTCTCAGGACAGGGTGGACCAGTCTGACATCATCGAGTAACGATTGTTTGAGAATGGGGTTGTTGTTCCATAGTAGCTTGCATTTACTCATCCCCAATTTTTCTAGCAGAATTCCTAGGTTATTGTTCTCAATATGTTCAAAAATTATTGGTGAAGTCAAAGTATTTACCACCCGACTGGATCAGAGATTTAATTTGTTACATTCTGTGGCAGAAATACTATATGAAGGAAGGTTGAGTGTCTCAACCTATTGATCCCCCTTATTGTTTGGATTTGGGTTGCATTGAACAGGCAGTTGTGGGTGAAGAGGAAGATTATTGGTGGAGGCATTAGAAGGTAGCTGTAACTATTATTGTGGCATAGGCTGGGAGAAATTTCCTGAAGGAGGAGGAGGTCCATGCCAATTCGAGGACAATGAAGGGGTTGGACTAGATTGAGGGAACCATGGTTTCCAGGGCATTAGATATTGATAGTACTGCAACCATGAAGGTGAAAAAGGTACAGATTGAGGCCCAAAATTAAAATTATTAAAATAATGACAGGGGTCTTGAGGCATACCTTGATTCATGTTTTGTGGTCATGTTTGCCATGGTTTCCTTGATCCCATCAAGTACAGTTGATCTACCTCTTCATTTGTTCCCTGAAAAAATGCCTTCATCTGAGGAAGAGATAGACATGTGCTAGTGGAATGACTCTTCTCACATATCGCACAGGTCTCGACAGTATTCAATGGACATTCCTTTAGTGAGTTCTTATTCCTACATTGAGGGTAGAAAATGTTCATATACTTCTCCGCTTCCATCTTCTTTTGTTTCGCCTATAAAATGTCCAATTGTGAGGACAATGTGCTCAAGATATTGGTCATCAAGTTGTGTATAAAGTTTGCAATTTATGATTTCGTAACTCCATTGTTGGATGTCTTGAGGCTTAAGACCCCCAGCCTATGCCTCGCAGCTCCACATGAATACTTGATGCATAATTCATAGATGGTGTCAAATTATTCTTTTGATATATCTCCCTTTCCTACTATGTTCAAGAGTTCCAAAGATTCCTCCTTTAGTGCTCGGAAAAAGATTATCTTCAAGATGCCCTTATCCAGATCACTATAGCTTGATCTCTGCAAACTATCTTAGTAACATTCCACAAATTCCTCCAAGTCCTTACCCTCTTTCTACATAACATTAAAGATTTCTTCCTTAACATATCGGAATTTGCAATAGTATTGATATTTTTCAACGTAAATCATCTTCATATCATCCCATGAGGTAACAGATTTTCCCCCTAAACCCATAAACCACCTCAAAGATGTTCCCTTCAAAGTGGTAGGGAATATCTTCAATTTCTAAGCATTATAAATATAGTCATACCCCTAACAAACAATGTCAAATTAAAAAGGGAATGCGTCTGGATCTTAAAAAAATACCATGGAAGTTAGGTAATGTTGTCAAAGGAATAAGCTTCATAGGTGCATCACCCCTAATATCTCCAATTGGGAACTCAATCAAAGAATTTGTAGGAGCCATGAATATCTTCCAGTATTCACTTGGAATCTCAATAGGTTCTAGTTGTTCTATAATGGGTGGTTGAGTCTGTTTAATAACACTTCCTCGATCAAATGGTGTAGTGAATTCCCTTAAGTCTTCTACTTCTTCTGAACTCACAATGTTCAGTTCCTCTGATCCTCTGATTGCTACTTCTTCTTCCCTAAATTGTTCTTCTATTATTGGGGGAGGTTCTGGTTGTGAAACTAACTACCCTCCACATCTCGTATGAGATCTCACCATAATAGCAACTCGCGACGGTGCCCCTAACTCATATTTTGAAATGATTTCTTGGATGTAGGTAATTCTGCCTAGATCTCTCCTTCCTATTTTTGGGGGTCTTCCTCTAACCCTTTTATTCGTATCTCTATCCATGTAGTTAGAAAGTAGAAGGAAAACATTAATGCAAATCTAAAGCCCAGGACCTAACGCAGGGTGAAAATTTCCCTCCCCAAGATGAGATAGTGATTCCTACAAAAGAAACAAAACAATCTAATGGTCAAGACCTAGAGCAAGGTAGAACAAAAAATTCCCTCCTGAGGATAAGAGAGTGGTCCTATGGTTAATACTCATCATACTTTCAGACCTTCGATAGCCTCTCCGACAATGGTTCCAAATTTTTGGTGTTTAGATATTAATCATACAATTCAGCCTATTCCAAATTAATTGTCAACCTAGGGCTCGATTGGTTATTTCAAGGTTATCATGCAAGGTATATGCAGGCCATAGTTTCCCCACCCAGTATTGAACATTCAATCATAAACATAACAATCTATAGTAGTAAGTAATAACTATAACAATAATCAGAGTAAGAGCAAGTTAATACTCATAGCAACACACTTGATAAATCATTACAAGAACAAGGAATTAACGCAATAGAAACAAACCTTTCACACACCACTAATCCAACAAAATTTGGTTAGGTCAATGGGCCAAACTCCCTTATCAGGACCGTGGCAAGACCAAGAACTATAGAATGCTCAGAAGATTAGAAATTGCATTAATCAAAATGAAATTACAAAGGTCTTTTGTTACAAGCTCAAAATTCTCATATATCTTCTAACAATCCTTTTCCCAAATCGTAACCTTACTGATACATTTCATTTCACAACTGATAATTCCTAAGAATATGGTAGCTATCTACCTACAAATACACATCAATTCTTGAAATACAATAGAATACAAAGATAAAAATTGTGTTGGTCAATAAGTTGAACCACTGTTGTAGTTAATATCCAAAGATAGCACTGCTAGCTTGATAATAGCCATACCTTGAATCATGGTCTTGATCATCATTCCTTCGAATCTGCAAGGAAATCAAGTTAGCAAGTCGCTTTAGGAAATAATCACTATGACTACGCTTAATCAATTAATAGTTCACAAAGACATGAAAATAGGTATACCTTTTCTGTTTAGAATACAAATTGACCAAACAAGGACACGAAAGAGGTATAAGAAAGGGATAAAAAGGCGGGTAAAAAATAGGGAAATTTCGCAACCAACAAAAGGTTGTTGGATACTCGAGATAGGAGAGGTCATGGATACAAGTACTATTCTAGTTCTGGTTCTGATAGACATCATGATCATCATCATTATCATCCTTATAGGAGGAGTGATAGGGGATACTTACCAGATGAGTTTCAGAAAGAGAAGCCACCTACTTTTGATCAAGATGTGAATAATATAGAAGATTCAGAGGCTTGGATACTTTGGATGAAAAAATCATTTAAGATGCATAATTACATTGATAACATGAATGCCAGAGTAGTGATCTTCAACTTGAAAGGTAAAGCAAACATTTGGTAGAAATATGTGAATCGATTCAGATACATCAAGACAGATGACTTGATCTAGCATGACTTCAAGAGACTTTCCAGGAATAAATACTTGTCAGAAAGGTACTAGGATAGTAAGGCCAAAGAATTCTATGAGCTAAATATGGGATAAACAATAGATGAAGAGTACATGAATAAGTTTCTAGATCTATTGAGGCATGTATTTTATCTTAAATGTGAGAAGGATAAATTTCAACGATTTGTGAATGGATTCCAATTACGATTTAGAGATCAAATTGAGTATGATGAGCCTTGACCACTTGAGGACATTATTGGGAAATTTAAGCATTACTATGAACAATCAAAGCATAAGAATGAATCTGAGCAAGGATGGAAAGGGAAGACAAAGGTAAAGGTAAATGTCATCTGAAAAGGACAAGGTCTTAGAATGCATATGGGAAAGAAAATGTGGCCTAAAAAAAGAGGATTAATGTAACTAGATAGGGACATGGGTCACAGTAGCAGCATAGAGGTGAGGGCACTGGTCAGTTGGAGTGTTGGACATGTAGTGAGGAGCATCTTAAGAGATATTTTCCACATAATAAGGGTGGTAGATCTCAGATATATAGTACACAGGAGGCACTGACTATTGGGGATGTTGGTTAGAGTGTTCCTTGTATTTATGCGACATTAGATAAAAAACTGGAAAACCATCATGAATCTATCATTGAGATGGATGGTAAGCTTTTTGATCAAGCTATTTCTATTTTGGTTGACCCTACATCTAATTACAGTTACGTTACTCCTGACTTGGGGGATAAGTGTGATTTGTGTAGGAATTGCATGCATAATGTTGCTTAGTGTAGTTGGCTACATGTACACTGAAGTGTGTTCATCATTTAGTAAGAGCTTATACATTTGATTTGAATGGTATGCCTACCACAACACATTTGAATGTATTTTCCTTGGGATCATACATTATGTTGTTGGGCATGGATTGGTTGTATCTTTATAAAACCAAGCTAGATTTTTATCACAAATCCATTGAGTGTATTGATGACAATGGGGAACCAAGAGTCTTGAAAGGAAAGAAGAAAGCCACATTAGTTAGGATGGTAACAAACATGCAAGAAAAGAACAATCATAGGAAAGGGTGTATGTTCTTTGTAGTGCATATTTATAGTGACAATGGCAAGGAATTTGAGGACGCAGATGTTTTGAGAAGATACCCAGTTCTACAACAGTTTCAAGATGTATTCCCTTAGGAAATTTCAAATTCTTCACCTCACATGGAAGTATAAGTTTCTATTGGGTTAGTGCTAGGGGTGGCTCCAGCATCAAAACCACCTTACATGATGAGCACTCCAAAGTTGGCTGAGTTGAGGTTGCAATTAAAGGAAATGTTGGACAAATGATACATTAGACCAAGTGTATCACCCTGGGGCACATTGGTATTATTTATGAAGAAAGATGGAACTCTTAGATTATGCATTGACTACAAGAAGTTGAACAAAGTGACTATCAAGAACATATATCCATTATCGAGGATTCATGATTTGTTCAATCAGGTGAAGGAAGAAGAAGTGTTCTCTAATATCAACTTGAGGTCAGGATACCACGAGGTACACATCAACGAGGAGGATATTTACAAGACAAATTTCCGGACCAAGTATGGGCATTATGATTTTGTTGTAGTTCCATTCAATTTGAATAATGCTCCAACTATATTTATGTGCTTGATGAATAGTGTGTTGTGTCCGTATTTGGATAAGTTTGTTAATGTGTTCATTGATGACATATTGTTATATTGTAAAAATGAGGAAGAGCATGTCAAGAATTTAGCAATAGTGTTGACGTTGTTGAGAGGGCATCAGTTGTATGCTAAGCTCAGAAAGTGTAGTTTCTTTCATAATGAGGTACATTACTTGGGACATGTTGTCTCCAAGGAGGGAATTGTAGTAGATCCAAAAAAGACAAGGGTCATCATGGAGTGGGTAGCTCCTACGAATGTAGATGAGGTGAAATCTTTCATGTGGTTTGTAGTCTATTTGATTGATAATCGCCCTATGAGTGACCTCAGTTAAGATTTATTAAACAAAGGGTATTACAGACTCATGTGCTGGTCTGTGTTCTGTGTTATTGAAATAACGGATCGATCGGATTGCCAATACACAGACATTTTGAATGGAAAGACAACAGAGAAATGCAGTAAGAAGACACAAAGACACAAGCAATTTTAATGAGTTCACCCTATTCTCCAGGGCTACGTCTCCGGTCCAGCTTCAGTGGTGGCCTTGTTTTATTATGTCTTTGAGTAGAGAAATTACAATACAGGGACTCAATATGAGTTCTCTTGAAGCAGATTTTGCTTGGTAGGGTGGTTCTTGGATTCCCAAAGCTACTTGGAGTACACAAACTCTTATTCTTCCTACCAGCTCTATGACTCTGGGTCTACAGTGGAAAGAGCCAACTGTGATGCTCAATCCGGATAGATCCCTCTATGGGAAGGCTTGATTCTTCAAGCTCTTTGGTGCTCAGTGCTACCTATGGTCAGCTTAGCCCTCTGTCTCCTCTACTTGGCTTTACTGCTCTATGTGCTCAACCCTCCTCTCAGGGTTCAATGTTCACTGTCTCTCTTGGTCACTTGGACTCTTCGATCTGAATCTCTCTTCTGATCTCTCCCATTCACTATCTCTGCTCATGGCTTTAGCCATTTGACCTCTGTGCCTGTTCGTTTCCTCTTCTTCTTGCATTGATTCACCTGTTGGCTGTGTGCTTGGAATTCCCTATTCAATGTCAACATAACGCTTAGGAAGTAGCCACATGTCTCCATCAGAACTGCACCAGCGCGCTTGTCGATTCATTGATTTCTCCACTGTGGCGGTCAACAGATTCCAAATCCTCTTAGATCGCAGCTTAATCCCCTGTCAATTCTGCTCTGTCTATCGGGCGCAATCTCAGCCATTCGATCTGGGCTCCTTTAGATCCAACGTCATTCACACGTCGAGCGTGGTTGACTTTCTCGACCGATAACGTGCGATCGCGGCGATTTTTCTCTCTCTTCCGCTGCCACGCGTCGATCGCTGAGGGTGCTCACTCTATTTTCTCCAAAACTTCTTACTGTTCAAGGGCACCTCGACCAAACCACTGGTTTCCAAGGTGTGTGTCCCACCTTCGTACAATGGCGCTTTTTTTACTTTTCCGCCCACGGTCCTCTGGCTCCCAACATGACCGAGTGCTTAATCCCTACCATTGCAGCCATGTTTGCCATCGAAAACTAGCTCCGTTTCCCATTCTAGGGCTCCTAGGGGCTATTCTGACCTCCTGCATAGTCTCCATGGGCCTCGGTCAGCGTGCTTTGGCCGAGGTCCTCGTCATTCCACGCCGGCTGCATGGCCATTGGTTCAGGGTGTTTTCGATTGTTTTCTTGTATTCTTCAAGGATTTTTTTGACCTATTTTAGTCATGGTTCTATGACAGTCATTTATGGATCCGATTCAGATCACAGCCTCCCAACTGAAAAGCTTTTGGACCACCAAAAGTTGGTTTTCTTCAAGCATCAACTAAGTGAGGAAATTGCTGTCTCACTTTTCCAATGTCAATCCACTTCGCACTGCTCAGATTCAAACCTTTAAGCCCAAATATGAGCTATTCCACCTATCCACTATGTGTCTTCCTTACCTTCCTGTCCAACACTGTATCTTCCTGCAACTCATTAAGATATTCAGGTAGTAGGTCATCAACAGAAGGCAATTGACTCTGCTCTTCAGGGTCCTCAAAGGTTAAAACAATCTCAAGCAATCTGTGTTCACGACTGAGTAGATGTGCATGTAAGCTGGCATATCAAGGCAAAAAGCATTTTCACCAATCTTCTCAAGTATCCTGAAGGGTCCATACCTGATAGGTTTTAACTTCTTTCCTTCACCTTGTATCCTGTCCTTGCTGATATACAGCCAGACTTGGTCTCCCACTTGAAAACTATGCTCCATATGATGCTTATCATGCCTAGCCTTATACTTGGCCTGGCTCTTTTCTAGTTGTTCCTGTACTGCCTGGTGGATCTTCTGGATCTGCTCAATGAACCTAGTTGCTTTGTCCACATCACTATGTCCATCAACCATGGTATCTTTACCAAAGACAAAATCCAGGGGAGACCTTGGTATGAAACCAAAGTAGGTCTCAAAAGGAGATCTCTGTGTAGAAGAGTGTTTGGCTCTATTATAAGCATGTTGCAAATAGCACAAGTGTTCATCCCAAAGCTTAGGATGTTTGCTGCAATATTCTCTCAGTAACTAGATCACTTTCCTGTTAACCACTTCTGTCTGGCCATCCGTTTGTGGATGAAAAGCTATGCTTTTCTTTAATTTGGTGTCCATTAGTTCCCACAGACTGGACCAAAACTTTCCCACAAATCGGGTGCCTCGATCAGATATAATGGAAGTGGGTAATCCAAAATGAACCCATACATGTTCAAAGAATAATTTTGTAGTTTGTTCAGTTGTAATATGTTTGCTACAGGGTATCAAAATACACATTTTGCTGAACATATCCACAAAAACATATAAATAATCATGACCTTTCCTAGATTTAGGTAGTCCTTCAACAAAATCCATGGAAATGCTCTCCCAAGGGTGCAAAGGAACTGGCAATGGAGTGTACAAGCCTAATTTTCTGTTGCTGGGCTTGCTTTTAGCACACATAGCACACCCCTTTACATCTCTAGAAACTGTCTCACTCATTTTTGGCCAATAACAAAACCTTTGTAGCTGTGCAACTGTTTTTCTTACCCCAAAGTGACCGAATATCAGAGAAGTGTGTGCTTCCCTAATTATATTTTTTCTCTCAGTTTGTGGAATGCAGAGTTTCCCACAATGGTATAAGAGTCGGCCCTTTACATGATAGTCCAATTCTTCTACTCTTTTTCCTTGACTCAAAGTTGCATATACATCTTTAAAATCCATATCCTGAGCATACTATTTTATGTAGCACAGAATTATGATTAAGTATGGTAGATTCATTTATAATGGGTCTAGATAACATGTCTGCAACCTTGTTATGTATGCCTTTTTTATATCTGATGACTAAATGAAACTGTTGTAGAAAACCCATCCATCTATAATATCTTAATTGTTGCAACTTAGTTTGGGAGTGTAAATATTGAAGTGGTTGATGATCAGTATGTATTATTGTTTCTTTTCCCATTACGTAATGTTTCCACTTTTTCACACTCTGAACTAATGCATACAATTATTTATCATATGTAGGATAGTTAACTACTGCAGGATTAAAAGTCTCAGCATGATAACATATGGGTTTACCATGTTGTGTCAACACTTCTCCCATGGCATAGTCACTGGCATCAATTTGTATCCCAAATGGTCTTTGTAGATCTAGCAGTGCTAGTACAAAAGCTGTACTAATTTTGTCTTTCAAAGTGTCAAAGGATTTCTGTTGTTTGCCTCCCCACTTAAACACCTTGTTCAATCCTGTCAAAGCATGTAAGGGAGCTGCAATTGAGGAGAAATTTGAAATGAAATTCCTCCAATATTGTGTTGCTCCTAATAAGCTTCTCACTTCTATAGCAGACTTGGGTTTAGGCCAGTTTACAATGAATGCCACTTTAGAGGGATCTATTTTCAGTTCACCTCCCCCTACTATGTGACCCAAATAATTTAGGGAGGTTTTTCCAAATTCACATTTGGAGAGTTTAACATAAATTTTTTCTCTTTTCAAAACATCTAATGTCTGCTTAACATGCTTTAAATGTTATTCCCATGTTTTACTAAAAATCAGGATGTCATCCAGATACACAATAACAAAATCATCAAGAAAAGGTTTGAGTACATCATTCATTAATCTCATGAAAGTAGCAGGGGCATTGGTACAATCCCTGCTTTGCTTTGAAAGCAATCTTCCATGCATCTTGCTCTGCAACTCTGACCTGATGGTATCCACTATGCAAATCGAGCTTGGTGAAATAAACATCTTCCCTCAATTGATCTAAAACATCATCTATGCGAGGAAAGGGATAACGATTTTTTATCATGATTTTATTCAGTGCTCAGTAATCAATTCACATTCTCCACGAGCCATCTTTCTTTCTCACCAAAACGATTGGTGATCCACATGGTGATGTGCTAGGCTTGATAAACCCTTTCTCGAGCAACTCATGCACCTGCTTCTTGATTTTAGCATTCTCTAAAGCAGATAACATGTACATCACAATGTTAGGCAAAGAAACATCTTGCTGCAAAATAATAACATATTCTATTCCCTTTTTGGGTGGAAAACCTTGAGGTTCCTGCTATAAGACATCATACTCTGAAACAAACTTTTCTATATCAGCTTGGTGATCATAATTACAGCCCTCAAATACATTGGTTTTATCCATTTTCTTTTCCTTTACAACCATTAGTAAGAACTGTTTGCATGAATTTATCATTCTTTTCATCTGTCCTGAGTTTATGAGAGTATAATTATTCTTGAGCTTATGATATCTTACAAAGTATTAGATTCCATCTTTAACAAGTAGATACTTGTTCTCAGCTCTATAGAAAATAACCTTTCTATCATACAAGTAAGGACTTCCTAAAACAATTCCACATATACCTAAAGGAATTACATCTAACTCAACCTCATCTACAAATGTTGACCCAAAAGAAAACTTGAGTTTGCACTGTCTAGTCACTTGTAGTTGTGTTTTATCATTCAACCATCCTAACGGGTATGGTTTCTTATGAGTTGTAGTTGCTAATCCCAATTTCTTTACAATTGCTTCAGAAATCATATTTACTTGTGAGCCACTATCAAACAAAGTATCAATCTTTTGATATTTGGAAACAACTCGAATATGGAAAAGCTCACGCCTTTTTCTCTCATGTTCTTCACCAGTAACAGATTGAGCAGAATTACTAGTAGATGCTTCAAAATTCTTACCTTTCATACCTATGGCTGCAATGATTGTTTCGTCTCCTGAGTCTAACCCCAAATCCTTCTGAATAGCTGCAGCAGTCGTCTTCTTCTTGCCCTTGGACTTCTTAGGTCTCAGCTCTGGATGCAAAATCCAACAGTTCTCATCATCATGCCCCTCCTTTTTACAGTGAGTGCATGAAGCTTTTCCTTTCTGTGCAGTGTTAGCCTTCCTTGCTTTCCATTTCTGCTTTCTTTTCTCCTTGCCTTTGCTTACAGTGGGTTGGGATGGTCCCCCAACTTCTGGATTTCCATTTTTTCCTCTAGCTTCTAGATGGGTAGCTTGTACAGATACCTCATCTATACTAGTGGGATTAAACATGAGGATAGTGTTCCTCATGTAGTTGTGTAGACCACCAATGTACTTCAAAAGAGTTTCTGGTGAGTCTAATGAAATGCCTAGCATCAATGCTCTCTTTTAGAACTCTTGAGTATACCCTTGTACACTTTTCCCTTTCAACTGCTGAAGAGTTTCAACTCATCATGGCTAGTTCCATGTAGGCCAATGGATAGAACTGCTTTCTGATGGCAGAAACAAAGTCACTCCAAACAGAGATAGTCTTACCATGCTTCTTCGTATCAGCTTGGGTTCTGCCTTCCCACCAAACAAATATAGTGCCTCCTAGGCATAGGCTTGCCAGCTGAATCTTACTCTTGTCTGAGTCTATATTTTGTACTCTGCAATACACATCAATTTGTCTTATCCAATTGTCTAAATTTTCAACATTTAACTCTCCATCATATATAGGCAAATCAAATTTAACATCTAACTTAATCAAATATGCCTTCTTATTATGCACAGGGCTACTAGGAGGTGTAGGGAAGCTTTCTTCTTTTCCCTTCCCTTTGGAGTGGTCATGGGAATGAGATTCATCTTTTTCTTTATCTTGCTTAGAGCCTGATGAATCCTCACCCCTATGCTTTCTAAAGTCCCTATACATTTCTTCCACCATGGACTTTATAGCTAGGAAACTTTCTAGGAATTGAGGGCTTGGCCCTACAGAACCTTCTTCTGACATTTTCTTTCGAGAAGACTCTCCCAATTTCAAGATTAGTTTCCACCAATTCTCTTTCTCCTAATTTGAGCTTTGATCTAGTGATCATTCACAGCTAAACCAACACAAGCTTGTCTAACCTTACAGCCTAGACCTCTGATACCACTTGATCTGATAATCGCCCTATGAGTGACCTTAGTTAAGATTTCTTAAACAAAAGGTATCATAGACTCATGTGCTGGTGTGTGTGTTCTATGTTATTGAAACAACGGATCGATCAGATTGCCAATACACATACATTTTGAATGGAAATACAGCAGAGAAATGTAGTAAGCAGACACAAAGACATAAGCAATTTTAATAAGCAGTTCACCCTATTCTCCAGGGCTACGTCTCTGGTCCAGCTTCAGTGGTGGCCTTGTTTTATTATGTCTTTGAGTAGAGAAATTACAATACAGGGACTCAATATGAGTTCTCCAGAAGCAGATTTTTCTTAGCAGGGTGGTTCTTGGACTTCCCAAGCCACTTGGAGTACACAAACTCTTATTCTTCCTACTAGCTCTGTGACTCTGGGTCCATAGTGGAAAGAGCCAACTGTGATGCTCAATCCAGACAAATTCCTCTATGGGAAGGCTTGATCCTTCAAGCTCTTCGGTGCTCGATGTTGCCTGTGGTTAGCTCGGCCCTCTGTCTCCTCTGCTTGGCTTTACTGCTCTTTGTGCTTAGTCCTCCTCTCAGGGTTCACTATTCATTGTCTCTCTTGGTCACTTGGACTCTTCAATCTAAATCCCTCTTCTGATCTCTCCCATTCACTGTCTCTGCTCATGACTTTAGCCATTTGACCTTCGTGCCTCTTCATTTCTTCTTCTTCCTGCATTGATTCACTTATCGCCTGTGTGCTTGGAATTCCCTATTCGGTGTCAGCATAACGCTCAGGAAGTAGCCACGTGTCTCCATCGGAACTGTGCCAGCCTGCTTGCCGATTCGTTGCTTTCTCCACCGTAGCTGTCAATAGATTCCAAATCCTCTTAAATCACGGCTTAATCCCCTGTCAATTCCGCCCTATCTATCGGGCACAATCTCAACCATCTGATCTAGGCTCCTCCAGATCCAACGTCATTCGCACATCGAGCATGGTTGACTTGCTCGACCAATAATGCATGATCATGGCGGGTTTTCTCTCTCCTCCGCTGCCACGCATCGATCACTGAGGGTGCTCACTTTGTTTTCTCCAAAACCGCTTACCGTTCAAGGGCACCCCAATCAAACTGTTGGTTTCTTGTGTGTGGGTCGCACCTTTGTACGATGGCGCTTTTTTTTGCTTTTCCACCCACGGTCCTCTGGCTCCCAACATGACCGAGTGCTTAAGCTCTACCATTTCGACCCTGTTTGCCCAGCGATGCGCTAACGCGCATCGAAAACTAGCTCCTTTTCCCATTTCAGGGCTCCAAGGGGCTATTTTGACCTCCTGCGTAGTCTCCATGGGCCTCGTTCAGCGCGCTTTGACCGAGGTCCTCGTCGTTGCACACCGGATGCCATGGCCACTGGTTCAGGTTATTTTCGATTGTTGTCTTGGATTCTTCAAGGATTTGTTTGACCTGTTTTAGTCACGGTTCTATGACAGTCATTTATGGATCCGATTCGGATCACTATTACAGGAGGTTCATCAGGTATTTCTCACTGCTTTCTTATGATATTATATGATTGTAGAGAAAGGGTAAGAAGTTCGAATGGATAGAGGAGTGTGAGGCTAGTTTTGAGTAGCTCAAGCAGTTTTTGACACATGCACCAGTGTTAAATATTGCAAATACAAACAAAGAGTTTGTAGTATGCACATATGCTTGCAAGAAAGGACTTGGTGGAGTTCTTATGAAAAATGGTCAAGTGCTATTCTATGAGTTCTGAAAACTAAACGAGTATAAGAAGAACTACCTGAAACATCATTTGGATTTAGGAGTGATCATACATGCATTAAATATGTGGAGGCATTATCTTATTGGTAGGAGGTTTTTACTAGGTTGAGGTATTTGTTTGACCAATAGAATATGAATGCTAGGTAGGCTAGATGGTTGGCCACAATCAATGAGTTTGACTTTGAGATCGAGTACATCAAAGGAAATGAGAATAGGGTCATAGATTCCCTTAGTAGGCGGGTACAGGTAAATCACTTATCATTTATGAAATCCTATGGGATAGACTTACACAATACGATATTTCAGGCAGGTCAGCAACATGTCAGTTATATGGATATTGTGAACAGGTTGCAACAGAGTACTGGTATAGGTACAGGTGATAGTACAGGTACAAGTGATAATACAGGTACAAATATAGGTGGTAGTATAGTTACAAGTACATGTAGTATTACAAGTACGGGTACATGTAGTGGTACAAGTACGGGTACATGTGTAAGTGCAAAGGGTATGGACTATTGTCTTATGACAGATGGATTGGTCAGATTCGATGATGGGATATATGCGTTGGATGAGAGTGAGCTCAAGAAGGTGATCTTGAAGGAATTTCATGCGAAACCATATTTAGGTCACCCAAGTTATCATAAGACATTGACTGGGGTGAAGAAATTTTATTACTGGTTGAATCTAAAGAAGGATGTAGCAGATTTTGTGTCTCGGTATTTCAATTGTGAGCTTGTGAAAGAAAAGTGTAAGAACCTAGGTGTATTGCTATAGCCGATTACAATCCCATAATGGAAATGGGAGGTCAATTCCATGGACTTTATCATGATATTTTTTAGGAAAGTGAGATAGCATGATTCCATCATGGTTGTTGTAGACAAGTTCACAAAGGCTGCACACTTCATTCCAGTGAAGTCTACATTCTTAGCTAGTGATGTAGCACATGTATTCATTAGAGATGCGGTCAGATTGCATGGTGTTCCAAAGAAGATTGTACTAGATAGGGATGCAAATTTCACTTCCAAATTTTGGAAGGAACTATTTACAGGTTTGGGCTCAGAGTTTACTTTCAGCACAACTTATCATCTGCAGATAGATAGCAGAAAAACAGGGTTAATAGGATATTAGTGGACATGTTGAGGATGTATGTGATGCATCAACGACGAAAGTGGGAAGAGTACCTTCCATTGGTAAAGTTTGATTACAACAATGTGTATCAGGAACCTTTGAAGATGAGTCTATTTTGGGCATTGTATGGGTGGAGTTGAAATACTCCTATTAGTTGGAGTGATTAAGCTAACGGGGTGTTCATTGGACCAGACATATTGGCATACATGGAATAAGAAATGAAATTAATCAAGAAGAATCTAAAGACAACATAGGATAGGTAAAAGAGTTATGTAGATCATAACAGGTTGTTCAAGGAGTTCTAGGTTGGTGATTAGGTGTACTTACACATCAAACCAAAGAAGAGCTCATTATGGATTGGATCATATGCCAAGCTAGAACCATGGTTTTGTGGACCCTTTAGTATTATTGAGAGGATTGGGCCAGTAGCCTATCAACTTGCACTGCCTTTGATAGTGAAATTCCATGATGTTTTCCATGTGTCATTTCTGAAGAAGTATGTTAAAGATGTTGATCATGTAATTGACTCATCTGTAATGCAGGTGGAACTAAATGCAGAATTCCAGCTGGAACCATAATGTATATTACAGAAAAAGGTGACCATGCTTCGGAACCGAGAAATTGAGCAAGTTAAAGTTCATTGGAAGCACTTTGGCCCTAATGAAGCAATATGGGATATGGTAGATCAGATGCGGGCTATATATCCTTTTTTTTTTGCCACTTGAGGCAAAGCAATTTCATTATGGTCTTTTGGTATATGTCTTTGTTATATGTTTTGGTACATGTTTTGGTGATTTTGGTATATGTACATATGTATATGGATGTAAATACCACCATGAGATATGTTATAAAGCTCCAATAAGAAGTATGGGTGTCATGTCATTATGATGTTATGCTTGTTATGTTGTCATCTTGGTTTTGTTTTTAGTAGGGTGATCATTGTAAATACTGCATCGAGCTATGTTATAAAGGTACATGGGAAGTATGTTTGTTTTTCAGTAGTTTTGCTGAGGTATAGGTGTGGTTCAACACTGAGGATGGTGTCCCCCAACGGGGAGGGTTTTGTAACAACGTTGGTGAAAATTCCATGTAATAAAAGCTAATAAAGGAAAAATAATAACAACAGTCGATGGGACACTTTTTCCAACCTGAATGTTGGGAAAGACATCCTAGTGTGGGTGTCCATTGGTGTAATGGCTAAGGAAATTGGCAAAGGAAATCACTAAGGATTTGGAAAGGAAAAATGGCATTTTTGGAACATTTATTTATGAAAATAATGGAAATTAGGGGAAAAGGAAGGTGAAAGGTCAGAGGTTGCATGTGAGGAGGAAAATGAAGAAAATAGAGGCCTCAACAATAAAAAGGCTTCTGAGCATTAGTTGGTAACCTTTTGTAAGTTCAGTTATGGATCTCTCTCATTATTCTCTTTCTCTCTCACTCATGGACACAGAGTTTTCTTGAAGAATTTTGGCATTGGATCAAGAAAGGCAAAGAAGGCAAGAGGAAGCAAAGATCAAGAAGGGAAAGGGAAGATCAAGTAGCTACAACAATATTATTTGTAGGTATCGATTTGCATGTTTATTTTCCTTGCTATATTTGGCATGCATGGTAGTTCATGTGGTTCTTCTGCTATTATGGCATGGTTTTTGCTAGGTGTGATAGTGTTTTCAGCCTAGCCTTTCCATTTTTGGATCGACATGGTGTGATGGGATTCTCATGTTTTGGTTGAGTTGGATTGTTGAATGGATGAAGCTGAGTGAGGTGGATCTCCAAATGATGGAGCACATGGCCTAGAGGGTTCTAAAACGAACTATGGATCATGGTAAAACAACTGGCCTAGTGACCCTTGAGGCAGACTGTGGGTTGTGGTAAAGCTAGGATTGTGTTGCCTTGGTGGCCCTAGGAATCCTTGTCGGTGAATGAAAGGATATATCGTAAATTCCAAGAGGTGGTTTGCTCTTCACTGGGCCTAGTAATCCCAAGTTTGAGATATGCGGTAAATCCTGGAGAGTGGGTCTCGGTTTAGGACCTAGTGATCTGAGCTTGGATTATGGTAACACTTGAGATACTAGGAGACAGGAAAATTCCTCACTGTGTAGGTGCAGAAATCTAGTGGCATCCATGCTTTTTTGGCCTAGTGATCAAGTGGGTATGATGGTAAATCATGTTATGACATGTTCATTGTGTTGGCTTAGATATCCTGGATGGATTACGGTAAAGATTGGTTTCTATCGATGAGGGCGAGGTGGATTAGCCTTAGTATTTCTTGGTTGGTTCTTATGGTTTGAATCCCACATTCATGCTTAGAATATGCCAAGGGGGTGAATGACTGAAGAGATATTTCGCTTAGTCATTCTATGGTCGGGTGGAATTTGTTAGTCCCATTATTGGTTTGGATTTTGCATCATTAATGAGAGGTTATTTCCCCTTATATTTCTACGAGTGTGATACTGATTAATATGTGGATCATGTGGGTGTGATTTCATTTGTATTTATGATACTCTTATGTTGGTTATATATGTGTTTTATGGTAGTGGCTATGTATGGCTCTCATCATGTTTTTACTTGTAAGTGAATAGACAATGTATCTATGGCCTAATTTATGATAATGCAGCAAATGGAATGAGGGAACAATGGTTCTTAGCAATTCTCAAATAAGTATGAGAACCCTATGCTTAATTATGTTGTTTAATGTATATTGAGTTCGTAAAAAATACCTATTGAGGCCATAAAAAATATAAACAATCAAGACTACAAATGCACAAAAATAAATTATTAGTGAGATGAATCATTGGAGAGAAAGATAATAAAAGAGATTTTCTATCACATTAAGAATTGCATTATTATACTTTTCAATAATGCACACTGTAGTTTATTTTTTCTTTAAGATTTTTTTTAGCGTCAAGAAAGATTAAGATACGTTGCTGCTACACATGTAGAACTAAGGCATGAACCTACTTACAGTCAAACAAAGGAAGGAGAGCGACATGATCAACATAGATTTTAGCGAGTTTAGAGAAATCCATAAACCTAATGCATATTTGGATTTTTAGAGCGATTGAATAAAATTATAAAACTAAAGAGCATTAGGTAATTCTAAATAAAACTCCTAAGCTATTGGAACCTTTATGACGTCCTAGCACTAAACCTTTGGCTAGAAGAGAAAGTAGTATTATGGTAAACACGATGATTGTGAGAGGTGAAATGGAAACGAGGTATGGAGTGTTTCCTTGTAATTACAGAATCAAACAATAAACAAATTATATCTGGAACACAAAGGTACTTGCTAAGTTGTGCATGGTACACACAGATAAGTAGCCAAAACAATGAAGAAGGTATTTTTTTTCCTTAGCTATGACATCATAACCAAAATGACAAATAATGGACAAAATTGCCACATAGAATACGTGGTAGTAAATAAATATTCAACATTGAACAAAGAACCACAACAAAGAATGGATAAATGATCTAATTATTCAATATATTTGTTGGACACCTAATCCTAATGGGTTAGTGTGGAAGCCGAACAGACTAAGTAGTCCAAGGGACCTTGGGATGTGAATCCCAACAGTCACCAAATGTACTATAAATGTATATCAAATTGTTAATAAAATAACAATGCATGCTTTATCTTTCTATTTGCTTTAGCTGTCCATGTCTGTTTAACATGGTATCAAAGCCATGATGTGTGGCCTGTTTTCCCTGAGCAACTGATCTGAGTTGCCTTGAATAGTGCTGGCCTAGTCTTCATTACCTGACCATTTAT
>APFE030114254.1:110024-158232 GCA_000404065.3 Pinus taeda | reverse complement strand
AAATTGAAATTAAAAATATATATTAAAACCATGACTAGGGTGTCAGTGCATGGTACATTAGAGGTTGGGTGGTCTTCCCATAACCCCACCACCTCCCATAAAATTTAAGAGGGGCGTGGGAGGTGTCGCATGGTAAACCCTCCCCATGCAAAACCCATGCGAAAGTCGCAAAAATTATCCCCATTCCAATGTGAAGCCTTCGTTCATTTGACTATTCTCTTAGGGGCGATCTTACTCCTTGGATTTTAAGGTATGTTCGGACTTTTGCCCTCCTGTAGGTGAGAGAATTGACTTGGGCTTATGATAGAGGAAGGCCTATGTATAGTGAAATTTTTTTAGAGTCATCGCATAAAATATAGGATTTTAACCAAGTATGGTTGATGGCCTTGTGTGATGGAATAGAAATAACCTACACTAGTAGCGAAGATATATTGGTCTCTAGGTCTAGAGGTCGAAAATGCAGACTTTGGCAGTGAGGAAATGGTCAAGAATCAAGCCTTGGGAGAAAACAAATCTTAAATTTTGGGACTTTGCTAGTTGTAACAAAGACGTTTTTTGTAGGAGCTTGTGACTTATGCCTTCGCTCAGAGTACACGACTTCTCAAGTATAGGTTTAGTTAGCAGGAAATACAGGGTGTTGTTTTATCCCTCTAGTTCATTAAACTTATTATTTGGTTTTGGTTCTTGGTAGTGGATGATTTTTTTCCTAGTTTTGAGTTCATTTGGGTCAAGTCATTGCCAAAATTTCAGGGTCTCTTAGTGTGTTCTATGTCTTGCTAGAAGAATCTCAATTTTGAGCTCTTTTTTTTTTCTCTTCTCTATATATTTGCCTTACCCATCCTGGTTTCATAAAATCATTTTTAGTGTCTTGCAGGTTGTATTAATCTTATTTTTATAAGTCATGGGTTATTATGGTTAATTTATCTACCCTGTACATTTTTTTTTATTATGCATTATACACTGGCCATAATGAATGCATAGTCGCCAAGGGCCTCAGTGCAGAGTCCCTCAAGACAAGCCACATTCCTAAGCCCTTGCCCTAGAAGTTGCAACCATATTCCATTCTACCACACACACTCAAATTCATGAATAAAATATAAACTTCAAGTTATTGCAACTAATGACCGACAAGCATATTCAAATTAGGAATTTCAGGGGGAGGTAGATAATTGGGTTCTCGACCCTCATTGCACTAGGGGAAGATGGAGTGAGGATTTGAACTTCATTACCATCCATTGGTAGGTTAAAACTCTTTTGGTTAGGCTCTTGAAAGAAAAGCATGAATACTACAATGATATAAATACTCATGTCTTTCTAATTTTTTATTATGGGCTAGGTCGTCTAGAAGTCCACCTTCAGTGTGACATAAAACATCTTGATTTAGTTGCTAGAGGTTCCTAGAACTAAACTTCGATTACCTCTTCAAAATATTGATATTATGCTATGCCTTTTCACAACTCTTTTACTTCTTTTTTAAGTTTAGTATATGGTAATTTTAGTAGTTTCAAAGTGTTAGATGTTTTTACCTGACATTACTTGAATTTCAATTAAGAGTAAATGATTTAGTTCCCCTATTAATGTAATGAGACTAAATTTTTATGTTGTAAGGAATTCCATCTAGGAAGAACTCCCCCAGCTGTCACTTTGCACTCCTTTGCACCTTCAAGTCCAATGTTAGATGATTAAAATTTCTTCCACCATTAGATCCCACTATTTTAACTTTCAACTAAATCTTAATTTGTGCAATTTTTCAAAATTTTTATATTTATTTTAACCGACAAACATATCGTAGGTATTTAACTGGTAAGAATTTATCCCTTCCAACTATTAAAGGTATTCAAAAAACCTATCGACTTGACCCTTCTCTAGCTACTAAAGCTTTGGAAGGGAAACCCCATAGGAGGCAATGTCTATGAGGCAATTGTTGCAACTATAATTTCTCATGCATGACACACACACCAAATCCTTGGTTTTGTACATGATTAGCAGCAGATCCTATATAGGAGTTCCTAAGGAGGCTTGACTGAATAAACTTTGAATCTGTGATTGTACAAAGACTCCCCAACACTTTACTTTCCCTTTCTTATCATGTCGTAGCCACGATACATCCTTCGCTTCAATGATTGGGCTCGATCCCTAGTTCCTTCTGTAACACCCTCCTCTCACATTTACCCAAGCTAACTAGATAAATGGGGTAAACATGTGACGAAGAATTACTATGATATGATTCAACTCCCCATGTATATTTAAGGAAGTGGAACAGACAATACAAGACAAATCTGACCTTCCTCAGGAGCTACAAACCTTAAGGGGACAACCAACCATTCCAGGTGCCTAGTCCCTGAGACAACTTGATGTTTTGTTTAAATAGACCCCCAATCACTCCCATTACACCCTTCCATGCAACTGAGACCCTCCAGTCACTCCCACAGTAAGGAATCCCTGTGATTGTGGCCTTTTTCAGGTAGTTCTATGCTAGTGACCCCAAATTATGAACTACTTTTTCAAGGCTAGGACTCATGCCTTTGTCCTAGACCTTCACGAATCTCCCACAATTGATAAATAAAATTGAAGAAAGGATAGCAATGCAAAAACTTGAAAAAGGATTTGACCTAACCACTACTAGCCATGACAGGAATTTCGTCAAACATATCATAAACATGAAATCTACAGGTCACTACAACATATCTGAGCATAGGAGTCTCATACTTATCTGAGAATCGTCAAGGAGGACTGATGTATCCTCCCAATAGCTCCATTGATATCTATCAAGTCATTCATTAATTAATATTTCATCTTATAACCAAAACATGATAAGATACATACATCAAGTTTATCATAAAACATGCTTATAACTAGGAAATAACCAGAGACATATCAATGATGAAACAACCACTAAAGTCACATAATGAAAAGCACATTTACTCCTGAGATACCAAGGGAAAAGTAGATTATATTAACATATCCAAATCCAACAAAGTCAGGGACTTCCACGTACCACCCATCCATAGATTAGGCTAAACCAAATCTCTCTTTCATCCATTCACCCACGTGCCCTATTCCAAGCATGAATGTGGGATCTCATGGAATATCCAAAACAAAACCAAACTAGGGCTTCTAGAGGCCAGACCACCTCAACCCTCAACCAGTGATTCCACCTCACAGTTGGATATAACTAACCATCACTAGATCAGTGTCTACCCAAGTTGTCCAAGGTTCCAGAGCGTTTGTTCCAACCAAGGCTTCCAGGATTGGTAAATGAACCCAAAACTATTGTCAGGCTCTGCAGAATTTATCCAACCAAGGTTTTCAGGACAAGTAACTGAACCCACCAAGGCATCTAGAGTGTTTTTCTAGCCAAGTCTTCTAGGGCTAGTAACTAAACCCAAGTTGTTGTAGGGATTCCAAAGTGTTTGTCCAACAAAGTATCCTGGAACTAATAACTCAACCCACATCCATAAGGAACATGAGCACCAACTAGAAAATAAGGAGAAAACCCCCAACACCATGACTATCTAGGAAATCGAAGGGCTAGGAAAAACCACTATCAATCCAGGAGATCCACCATTCTAAGAAAATATCATAACCAAGAAAATGTGCCATTCATGCCAAAAATAGCAAGGAAATCATACATGCAATTCAGTACCTACAATAAAACTTCGTTGTAGCTGCTGATCTCATTATCATCTTATGCTTTCCTCCTCTTCCTTTTCCTTCTTGCTCCAAATCCCATGTATGACACACTCCTTCAAGAGTGTTCCAAGTAAAATCTAGGTGTCTAAGAGTATGAGAGAGAGAAAATAGAATGAGAGCGCCAAAGACTAAACTGACAAAAGCTGTGTACTGATTCTCAAAATCATTTTTATTAATGAGGCCTTTATTTTCTTAATTTTCCATTATTTTCCTTCAATTTCATCCTCACATGCAACCTACAACCTTTCACCTTCCTTTTCTTCTATTTTCCATTATTTTCATAAATAAAATGCCAATCAATGCCTCATGCCTTTCCATAATTGTTGTCATTTCCTTTACCAATTTCCATAGCCAATTGTTATGCACAGGTGATCTCCATCACTATGTTTTTTTCCAACATTCATCTTGGAATATGTGTCCCATGACCTTGGTTATTGTTTTCCTTTATTAGCTTTATTACATGGATTTTTAACCCGAGGCTATTACAGAACCCTCCCCCTTGGGGGAGCACCATCCTCTGTGTTTAATGAAACCTACAATTGGTAAGACTACTAAAAGGAAAAACATATTTTCCATGGAGCTTTATAACTTAGCTCATTGCAGTATTTAGAATGAAAATCCTACTAGAAAGAAAACCAACATGAAAAGAGTAGCAACATAACAACATGAAAATTACACCACTTATTGGAGCTTTATAACACAACCCATTTCAGTATTAACATCCACACACACACACACACACACAAATATATACACACACACACACACACACCAAAACACCACACCAAATCAGATACCAAAAGACAACTGCTCAACCAATGTATATAGAAGGATACCTAGCCCGCATCTAATTAGGAATCTCCCATGTAGCTTCATCAGGCCCAAAGTGCTTCCAATACACTTTAACCTGCTTGATTTCTCGATTCTGGATCATGAGAAAATTTCTCCAAAAAATGCACTGAGGTTCTCGCTAGAATTCTCCTTCTAGGTCCACCTAGAATACATACTAGTCAATCACATGATCAACATCATTAACATACTTCTTAAGAAATGGCACATGGAAAACATCATGGAATTTCATTGTCAGAGGAAGTGCAAGTTGATAGGCTACTGTTCTAATCCTTTCAAGAATATTGAAAGGTCCACAATACCAAGGTGCCAACTTAGCACATGATCCAACCCTCAAGGAGCTCTTCTTGGGCTTGATGCACAAGTACACTTGTTCCCCAACATGAAATTCCTTAAACATCTTGTTTTGATCTGCATAACTCTTCTATCTATCTTATGTTGCCTTTAGGTTCTTCTTGATTACCTGCATTTCCTATTCCATATCGGCCAACACCCTATTCACTCGATCCTATCAACACCCTATTAATTAGATCACTCCAACTGATGGGAGTATTACAACACCTCCCATAGAGTGCCTCAAATAGAATCATCCTCAAAGACTCCTGATACCCATTGTTATAAGAAAACTTAACCAATGGAAGATACTCTTCCCACTTTTCTTGTTGATGTGTATCATACATTATCAACATATCCTCCAAAATCCTGTTGACCGTGTCCATTTTTCCATCTTTCTGTAGATGATAAGTTGTACTGAACGCCAACAATATACCAAAACTTGCAAACAACTCTTTCTAGAACCTAGAAGTGAACCTGGTATCTTTGTCTGATAAAATCTTATTTGGTACACCATGCAACCTCACTATAGCTCTGATGAACCCCTATGCTACATCATTAGATAAATAAGTAGACTTCACTGGAATGAAGTGTGCTACCTTTGTCAACCTATCCACCACAACCATGATAGAATCATGTTGTCTAGATGTCCTTGGAAAACCTGTCATGAAATCCATCGAAATTACCTCACATTTCTACTCTATAATCAGAATTGACTATAGTAATCAACCCGGATGCTTACTCTCTGCTTTTACCTGTTGACAATCTAAGCACCTAGCCAAAAAATCTATCACTTCCTTCTTCAAATTCAACCAATAATAGAACTTCTTCATCACTTTCAATGTCTTATGATATCCTTGGGGACCTTAATATTATTTAGCATGGAATTCCCTCAAGACAAGCTTCTTAATCTCATAGTTTTTCGGCACATAGATCATGTACCCAAATCTACCTAAACCATCTCCTTTGAGATTATAGTTCACATCTTGATCAATTGTATCATGTTGTACCATTTACATAAGATCCCTATTCCTGTCATCTTGTTGTCCTGCCTACAAGATTTGATCCTGTAAATATGTCCCATAGAAGCTCATGGATGGTATGTTATTTACCTCTAATCTCATGCTAAGAGAATATTCCATCTTGTTCTCTTTCCTTGTAGTGTATCTTCTCTCAAATTTAAACTCACTGATCATTTACAACCATCTAGCTTGCCTAGAATTCATATTCAGTTGTTCAAACAAGTATCTCAATCCACTGTGGTTGCTCATTAGTACAAACCTCTTTCCAAGAAGGTAGTCCCTCCACATATTCAAGTCATGGATGATCATTGATAGATAAAGACCATGTGTAACATAATTCTACTCGTGTTCATTCAGTTTCCTTGATTCATAACACAACACCTGTCCCTCTGGCATCAAGACCCCACAAAGTCCTTTCTTTCGGGCATCTGTACACAGTAAAAATTATTTATCCAAATATGCAATATTTAAAACTATTGGGTCTTTCCACGACTAGTCACATGGACAAGGGGAGGCCCCTCCTGTTCATTATGTCAGGCACAACAGGGGGGTCACAAGGTGGGTGACAACCCCTCCTGCTAAGGGGTTTACAGAGGGGTAGTAGACCTTCTACATGGAGTCTCAGGGAATGCCTAGGGAATATTTTTTTAATATATATTTATACTATATATATTAATATATATATATATTATATATATAATATATAGATATATGGTGGGCAGATCTTCCCATGGTTTTGTGCATGGGTTTTACACATGGTTTTGGGCACAATGGTTTTTTGCCAATGGTATTTTGTAGATCCAGTAAAGGGAAATACAATTAGGTTCTAATCCAGGGTCTATGGATTGAAGTTTATGAATGCTTCAGCATGTATATATATGTATTGTAACATTGAAAGGAACATAATGAAAAATCAATCTAGTAGTCTTGGTTTTGGGATCTTGGGGAAAATATTTGTGTATTTATTTTATGTTCTCGCCATATATATTTTATGTTTTGAGAATTTGTTTGTAGGTAATTGTTGTACAAGGTTAAAACCTACATTTGGTATCAAATTTATTTTGGCTTCAAGGGGATGCCTTTGGTGCTGAGGGGTTTTGCTCGGGACTGTGGTAGACCCTATTCAGTGGGAGGTCTGTGGGATTTATTCTTGCAATGAAAGAAGATGGCGAGCAGTGGAAAGATAGATATTGATAAATTGAATTGTCAAAGTTTTAAGTTGTGGAGCCTCAAGATGAAGGATCTATGGGTGGATAAAGATCAGTGGATCATAGAAGATCTGGGTACTAAACTAACGACAATGTCAGTAGAATATTAGGAGAAGTTGGATTGGAATGCAAAGAGAAAAATATGGTTATATACCTTAGTTACAGTATTGTTGAATGTGTAAGGGGAAGCTATGACAAAGGATTTGTGGGTCAAGATAGGGACTTTGTACCAATCTAAGTCTTTGATGAACAAATTGTTCCTATAGAAAAAATTGTATAACATGAGGATGAAAATTGGAGAATCAGTGACAAAGAACCTAAACGCATTTAACACTATGGTAAGCCAATTGTTATCTACTGATATTAAAATTCTAGATGAAGATAAGTGCATCAGTTTGTTGTGTTCTCTACCAGATTCGTGGGATAGTCTTGTTGTTGCAATAGGTAGCAATAAAACTATATTGAAGTTTGATGAAATCGTCTCATCCTTGCTATCAGAGGAGATGTGACGGAAAAATTTCGAGAGCCAAAATGGAGATGCCTTGTATGTATGAGGATGGGTACAAAACAAAAATAAAAATAGTTACTCTAGTGGGAGATATAAATCTCCATGGAAACCTCTAAAGGAATGTTGGAAATGCAGAAGGGAAGGGCACTACAGAAAGTATTGTAGGAAAGGAGAGGGATATGATGTTTCTCCTTCTACAAAGGAAAAAATCACCTCAGATGAAGGTGGGGAGGTGTACCTGGCTTCTTCTTCAAGTGCACATGTAGATCATGAGGCATGGGTGATTGAATTAGGTGCATCTTTTCACTTCACTCCGCATAGGGAGTGGTTCCACAAGTATAAGAAATATGATGGTGGTAATGTCTTCTTATGGGATGATAGGAAGGCCAAAATAATAAGACGTGGTAAATTCAAGTTTAAGTTTCAAGGTGGAATGATTAGAACACTTCCTAATGTTCTCCATATTCCTGCATTGGCCAGAAATCTAATTTCTGTAAGCAAGATGGATGATGTAGGTGTGAAAATAATGTTTGAGAAAGATACATGCAAGATGGTTCAGCGAGCACTGGTATTCGCGGGGGGAGTTAGGATTATAATTCTGTAAAATCTTCTGGTTAGCACTATTATTGATGGGTGGAATAGTATTGTGGTTCCTGAAAGCGAGCAGAAAACGTAGTGGTCTTTCATGAAATGAGCATGCTATGGCATCAAAGGCTTGGACATATTGGAAAGAAGGGCCTTTGAATAATACATGGTAATGTTATGGTAGAAAGAATTTCTAATTTCTCTTTGGATTTCTATTTCTATAAACATTATGTATATGGGAAGCAGAATCATGTGAGTTTACCCTGTGGTGCTAAGAGGGTGAAAGGGATATTAGAGCTTGTGCAAAGTGATGTGGCTGGACCTGTGTTGGTTCCATCACTAGGTAAGTATGTGTACTATGTCGCATTTATAGATGATTTCTAAAGGAATACATGGATATATTTCCTTAGGAAGAAGTATGAAGTCTTTGACAGGCTTAAATAATTTAAGGCTTTGGTGGAAAATCACACACAAAAGAAGATCAAGGTGTTGAGGACAAATAATGGTGGAAAATTCTGCAAGAAGGAATTTGAAGATTTTTGTAAGATGTGTTGTATAGCATGACAGGAGACTACTCCATACACACCTCAACAAAATGGCGTTGTAGAAAGAATGAATACGATGTTGATGGAAAATGAAAGAAGCATGCAGAGTGGTGTCAAGTTAGGACAATAATTCTAGGTAGAGGCATTGGAGACTATATGAGACTTGGTTAACAAATCACCTTCATTAGCGTTAGAGGATAAGACTCCACATGAGATATGGATTGGTAACATACCCTCTCTTTCACATATGAGGGTATTTGGATGTGATGCATATGTAAATGTTCCAAAGGATAAAAGAACCAAGTTGGTTAGTAAATATGAAAGGTACATATTTATTGGGTATAAAGATGGTTTAAAAGGTTATAAGATTTAGAACCCATAAATAAGAAAGGTTGTGTACAGTTGAGATGTGGTGTTTAGAGAGGTGAAATATGTTATTAAACATGAAGTCCTACGAAAGGAAACTGAGAAGATATAGTTTGAACTAAAGGAAGAAGAATCAAACTCTACAACAAAACATGAAGCAAAAGAGGAAGAGCCACAAACTATATATTTGAGAATATCAGTTTGAGAAAGAAGGCAACTAGAAAGGTATATTCCATCTGAATTTTGTTTAAATTTTTCTTTATCTATTACTAATGATGATCCCATAAATTTCATGGAGGTAGTAGATTCAGAGGATGGAAAACTCTGTAAAGAGGCCATGGTTGATGAAATGTCATCTTCGGACATAAATGAGGCTTGGGATCTGGTGGATTTTCCATCTAGGATAAAACCCATTGGAAGAAAATGGGTGTTTAAGAAGAATATGAATGCATAAGGTAAGGTAGAGAAATACAAAGCTCAGTTGTTAGCAAAAGATTATTCCTAGGTGCAGGGAATTAATTTTGGTGATATGTTTTCTCCTGTTTCCAAGGTAGCTTCTATTAGATTACTTTTATCTGTTGTTGCTACTTTTGATTTTGAGGTAGAACAGATGGATGCAAAGAGAAAATTTATTCACGGGGATCTAGAAGAAGATATCTATATGAAGCAAACAAAATGCTTTGTGGTGAAGGGAAAGAAAGAACTGGTATGGAGGTTAAAAGATTCTTTGTATGGGTTAAAACAATCATCAAGGATCTGGTATCAGAAATTTAATACCTTTATATGGGCACTTGGCTTTACTAGAAGAAAAGAGGATCACTGTGTGTATTTTAAATTTATTTTTGACCGTGTTATTTATCTGGTCTTGTATGTGAATGATATTTTATTGATTGGAAATGAGAAAGAAACTATCCAAGATTTGAAGACCCAATTGTCTTGCAAATTTGACATGAAGGATCTTGGTGCTGCAAACCATATTTTTGGCATGGAAATTAAATGAGACATGGCAAAGAGGAAGCTCTGGTTGATCTAGAGAAAGCATGTAGAGAAAATATTGCAGAGTTTTAATATGAAGAATAGTAAACTGATGAAGGTTCCTATTCCTACAGGTGTAAAGTTATCTACTGAAAAATGTTCAAAGGCACAAGAAGAGGAAGAGGACATGTCCCATGTTCCATATGCAAGTGTAGTTGATAGCCTGATGTATGTAATATTCTATACTATGTCAGACATTTCACATGTAGTGGGATTATTGAGTAGGTTTGTGTCAAAACCAGGGAGGGAGCATTTGACAATAATGAAGTAGGTTTTCAGGTATTTGCATGGCATTAGTGATTATGGTATGTGATACCAAGGAAGACTAGGATTGGATTTTGAAATTCGTGGCATTGTTGATGTAGATTCAGCTGGAGATTTGGATCGGAGAAGATCTACAAGTGGGTATGTCTTTAACCTATTTGGAGGAGCAGTCAGTTGAATGAGTAAGAGACACTCTCTAGTCGCACGTTCAACTACAAAAGTAGAATACATCACAACCAGTCATGCAAGTAGGGAAGAAGTTTGGTTATAGAGATTGTGTTCAACTATGGGGTTAGAATAGTGAGCTATAAGGATAGGATGTGACAACCAAAGTGCAATTTTCTTGGAAAGCAAGACAATTTCTTGTCATCCAAACAAAAAGCACATTGATGCTCAATATGATTTGGTGATGGATATGGTTGAGGATAAAAAGGTGTTGTTGGTAAAGGTGAGCACTTTGAAGAATGTTGCAGATGTTGTGACAAATTGTGTGAGGATTGAGAAGTTTTCTTGATGTAGAGAAACAATGGATGTTCTAGGGATGGAACAATGACTAAGATCTCCTATGACCCCTTGTGTGGAAAAGAAAATAATACATCATAGAATGTTGAGTTTGTGTTATATTCTTTCCATGACTAGTCATAGCTCCCCCTGTTGGGGGTTTACAGGGGGTGGTAGACCCCCTATACTGGGTTTAGGGTAGTGCTCCCATAGTCTTTTATTTTATATATATATATATATATATATATTATAATATGCAGACCCAAAAATGGTGGCGGACCTACCATGTATTGTGCACAGGTTATGCACATGTTCTTTGCCCATGGTATTTTGTAGATTCAATCAAAGGAACGATGGTTATGTTCTAATATAAGGTAACGGATTGGGGTTTATATATGATTCAACATTTATTATATATTTATATATATATTTATATTATTATATATATTTATATATATATATATATTATATAATATATATATATATTATATATATATATATATATTATATATATATATTATATATATAATATATATAATATATATATATATTATATATATATATATATATTAAATTGAAGGACATAAGTGAAAAATGAATTAATAGTGTCAGTTTTTGGATCCAGGTGAAAATCTTTGTGTATTTTTTTATGTTCTCTCCATTGTATATTTTCTGTTTTTAGGATTTTTTTGTAGGTAATTATTGTACATGGTTAAAACGTATAAAAACTAGATCATTTTTCAACAACTTCTTCAAATTCTCAAAACTGGTTGCACATTCCTATGTTCATTCAAATTTCTTACCTTTCCTCTACAATGATGTAATGGGATAATAAACATTCTTTATTAACCTCCTATTATAATCGGCTAGTCCCGTGAATGATCTTACCTCATCCAAATTTCTAGGATCTTCCCATTCCACAATAGCTTTTATCTTTTCTGAATCCACTGTTATGCCTTCCTTGGAAACAATATGCCCCAAAATAATGTACCTTTGTGTAAAACAAATTGCATTTGCTAAGCTTGGAATACAACTAATGATCTCTTAGAAATCTTAGTAATGATGCTAATTCTTCAACCTTCCCTTCCTCATTCTTATAAAATATCAATATATCATCAATGAGTAAAATAAAAATCTTGTCTAGATAAGGATGCAATACACTATTCATCGAGCACATAAAATAAACTAGAGCATTAGTCAAACCAAATGGAACTACAACAAACTCATAATTTCCATACTTAGTTTGAAAAATAGTCTTCTAGATGTCCTATTCTTTGATGCATACCCAATAATATATGGATCTCAAGTAAATCTTTAACAACACTTCTTCTCCCTTCAAATGATCAAACAATTTGTCAGTCCTCGGCAACCGATACTTGTTCCTGATGGTCACCTTTTTAACTGCTTGTAATGGATTCACAATCTTAGAGTACTATCCTTCTTCTTCACAAATAAGACGAGTGCACCCCAAGGAAATAAATTTGGCCTAATGTGTCCCTTTTCAAGCATTTCTTTTAGCTACAACTTTAATTCCAACCACTATGGTGTATTCATAATGCTTGGTTCATTTTATGTTGGTGATACCCCTAGTACCAACTCAATAGAAAAGTCCACTTCCATGTGAGGTGAAAACATTGAAATATCTGTGGGAGATACATCTTGAAATTGCTGTAAAATCAGGTACCTACTCAATACCTCCACATTCTCAATATCCTTACATTTATCACTAGAAATATGTACTACAAATAGCACGCACCCTTTCCTGCAACTGCAATTTTCTTGCATAGTTGAAACCATTCTAACTTAAATTTCCTTCTTCTTACCCAATGAAATTCTTTGTTCCTCGTTGTCATCCAAGAACTCAATGGCCTTGTCATAACAACCCACTTTGGTCCTATGATGAACTGACGTAGGCATACCATTCAAATGGAAGTACCTTCAAATGCACTGACATATGCATACCATTCAACTCAATTTCACAAGGTCTTAACCAATAATGAACTCTTTTCTTTCTGCCTATGGCCAACTAACCAAGACTCTGCATGCACTCATTTATTCAAGCCACACTTATCCAATAGGCGAGGATTAACATAACCATAATTAGATCCAAGGTCAATCAAAATAGAAACAACTTGATCACAAAGCTTACTGACCATCTTGATAATAAACGCTAGGTGATCTGTCTGCCTGTTATCCAATGTTGCGTACATCTGTGGAATACTTTATCCAACATCCCCAATTGTCTATGCTTCTTGTGCACTATAGTTATGAGGCCTACCACCCTAGTGCTATGGAAAATCTCCCCTATGATGCTCTCCACCACAAGTCCAACACTATAAATTTTTCCTACCATCACCTTTGTTATGTTCCTTAGACTAAAATCAATGTCCTCTATCAAGTGCATTGAACTTCGTAGGCGGTGTTGCGTTCTCTTTGTTACCCATTTCCTGAGGCATTTTTCCCTTCTTATCTTGTTTTCCTTTATTCATATCATTAACTTTCCAATCTTGTTTAGTCTCATATCTATGCTTTGATTCCTCATAACAATGCTTTAGCTTCGTGATGGCTTCCTCCAATGATCTATGCTCATCAAACTCAATCTCTTCTTTGAATGTGATTGACAACCACTTATGAATCTATAAATATTCACTTTCTCCTCCTTCAAATAAGGCACATACCTCAACACATCCAAGAATCTTCTAATGTACTCCTCATTGGTCATGAATCCCATCTTCATCTCATAGAATTCTTTTTTCCTATCATCATAATATCTCTCCAATAGATACTTCCTTAAAATTATCTCAAACTCACTCCAAGTAAACTCCTCTTCCTTCATACCCTTGAAATTCTTTACATCTTCCCACCAAATGTTTACTTTACCTTTAATACTGAATGTATTTATTCTAACCTTCATGTTCTCTGAGTAATCATGTAATCTAAATAAGTTATTCATCCCAAGAAACCATGCTTTTGCATCTTGTGAGTTCTACATTTCTCCATCAAAGGTAGGTAGCTTTGCTTTCTTGAACTCATCCAACAAATATCCCCTCTCACTCCTTCTATAAGGATGATAGCGATGATGACCATGATACCTGTCTAAACTAGAACTAGAGTAAATCCCATGTCCACTGCCTCATCTACAAGGTTTATATATGAACCTACCATCTCTCTCCATGTCATCTGTATCTAACCTGTGCCTACCCTGTGACCTACTACCATATGCTCCATTATTCATGTCTTCTTGTCTATGGTTGATTCTAAGTGGTCCTTCTCTCTTTGCAAGTCTCATGAGCTCTAAAGGATAACTGCATTGACCTCTACTTATTTCTCCTATTCTCGAATGATTCTATCACTATCTCCTTTGCAACTCCTTATTTCTTCCTTCAAAATTATCAGTGTGTCTTCTATGTTGGGAGAATTCCCATCACCATGTTGCTCATCTGATTGGTAGGGAGAGTCTCATGAACTGTATTCTATCATGTTGCTAGTCATCCTTTATCTTCTCTTCATACAAGTATATCATGTCAGCTAAAATAAAACATAAACGTAGCCAACATACCCTAGTATAGTTTAGGAGAGGATGTCTTTTCTCCAAGGCTAACCATATTAGCACAATACATGTATAATTATAATATTCATAGTATATAAACATCATTTCAATTATCATCTAGTTACCATGTATGATAATACAAACTACATACCATAACCATGACAATGCAAGCATCATAACATATAAACAGTGACATGCATATACAACTGGCATGCATTCACAATAATCACACACGAACAGAAACATCATTGACTTCCACATGACAACACAACTATAACAATGACCACCACCTTACATACATAACAAGAAAATAGACCAGAAGCATAATAAACATATATGCAATTGACATGTATGCATGAAAACACATTCATCCAAAGAGAAAGGGAAACCAAAAATAACCCAAGGATAACAAAACCATGCTCTGATACCACTCTATAGCACCATCCTCCCACATTTATCAAAGCTAACCAGCCAACCCTGGTAAACATGTGATGAAAAGTTACTATGACATGTTTCAACTCCCCATGTATATTTAAGGAGGTGGAACTAACAAGACAAGACCAATCTAACTTTCCTCAGGAGCTATAGAATCTTTAGGAGACAATCGGCCCTTCAAGGTGTCCAACCCCTAACACAACTTGATGTTTTTCTGAACTAGTTCCCTAGTTGCTCCCATGATAATGATGCAGGAGCACTCAACTCAACAATATCATTGTATTTTAGTAGACGTAGGGGGTCTTGTGTTTCCAAGGAATTTGGTTCCTATGTTTTGAATTAATGTAATTATTAAGGTTTTGAGTGATTTTAATGAGAGAATCAGGATAGTTGAGAGATTGAGAGACTTGAGAATTAATTGTAAAACTTAGATTAGGAGTTAGTTCATGATTTTGTGGATTAGAGAGGATCCTTAGAGATAATGAAGAGATTTTAGAATTTTGTTGAGAAGGTTATGGATCTAAACCATGAATTGGTTGTAGAATCCTTTTGTATAAATGTAAGCCTAAAAGGCATAGTCAGGGGTTAGCTAGTTAGTCGGTCAGGTCAAGAGTTAGATAGGTTTGATTGTAAGCCTACGGCAGGTAGGAAAACAGAGGCCACTGATTAGAAAATCAGTCCAGAGAGATAGAGAGTCTCATTATGTAATCATTTGTTTATATATATATAGAGAGAGAGATTCAATTCCTAAATTGTGGAAGGGTGTGGTTTGAGTAATTGAATGATAAATTGTGTGTGAATTAGAGGTTCTGCATAGTATATGTATGCAAGTGGAGTTCATGCAGAACATAGAGAAGAAGTGAGGATGAAGAATCGTGTCGGATCGTTGAATTCGATTGAAGGATCAATGTGAAGTTCAGAAGTGACAGTGTTTAAGAGTACGTGGAGTTAAATCAAGAGGTAGTTGTGTTGACGAATAATCAAAGACTAGAAACCCTAGACGAACCCGAAACCATAGAGAACTTTGAGAAACCACGTAAAGGAAAAGAAAGTAAAGGCACGAAGGAAGGAAGTAAACATGCACAAGAGCAATCAGATCATTTAGATCGACGGATATTAATGGCAGAAGAAGAATGGCCAAAGAATAGATCTAGATCGCCAAATCAACAGATATATTAGATTAACGGTGATTAGAAACTATGGGAGTAGGAGAGTATGGATTTCCTTGATCATGGCTAAAGTCTCGCACTTGCTCCTAGCCATCGATCTCATATTCAATCTCTTAGATCGCAGTCAGTTGTGGGGGTTAAGGCCGTTTTAATCCGTGTGCTAGTTGAAGTCCTGCAAACCATAGATTTGATGGCCTCTTATATCAAACGGATATAAAGTCATAAAGTGATCGAACTTTGATTTCAAAATCGTACCCGAACATTTATACATCAAGGATTTATATTCCTTATCAGCTCTGTAAGGGTGGTTAAATGTCACACAAGATTCTTGTCCCATATTGTTGTTAACCATTGGATCAAAAGTACCTTGATCAACGGTGGAGGATCACCAATTAGGTTGGTTGATCAGGTGAATCATCAACCATCGGATTGAAGGGTGAGATCAATGGCATAGATTGAAGCTGATAAGGCTTGGGCCTGAGCAGACCTGAGTAGTTCATCAACGTGAGTTAAGTGATTTGAGTTCCAATGAATGAATGAGTTTAAGTGGCGATATGACACAACAGTCATTGATCTGATGGAGTGAAATCAAGGGTGGAGGTTGAATGTGATAAACGTGAGTCTCGGAAAATGTGCAAGGTTGTGGAATGGTGGAAAGGTAAGGTTTAAAGAAGTTTATGCAATATTTCTATTATACTAGAGTTATAATAGAAATAGCGGAGTCAAAGGTATTATGGTTTAAGTTGGGTTTTACCAAAGTATAACCATGGTATGGTTAAGATGAGTGGATATTAAGAATTGACCAAAGGTTAAGAGGGGTTGAATAAAGTCTCACTCAAAATGATTAATTAAGGGTAATACTATGGACAATAAATTAAAACAATTCCGCATGAGATTTAATTAAGGGCCTTAAACCTTAACTTATGAAGGTTTGACTAGGCAGGGTAATTGAAGTTCCTGGGAGAAATGATATTATGCATTTTATATGCATACTGTGGGTAAAGTCGGCTTAGGCTGGCATCATTTTTGGTATCAGAGTAGCACAAACAAATTCTCTATGAAAATTTCTTTGAGAAAATTTAGAACAGAATTATGTTTTGAAGGTGTGTATATAAGTGAATGGTGATGAAAGTAGGCAAGAAGAGATCATATTTTAATCTAACAAATAGTAGGCACATGGAGATAATGTGTAGCAGAACCTGCAGATGCAAGGGAACAGGACAATCCATTCAAAGTGTAGGTGAATGGTAGAATAAGGTCATGCAGAGATATTGAAGGTGAGATGATATGTTTTTATTTTAATTTAATTTGAATATTGGAGAGTGTGTGGTCTTTATATTGATGCATAGGTAGCAGCATAACAAGGTGATAAGATTGCAGCAACCTAGAGCAAGGAGTGCTCAATTGGTTCTAGAGGAAAGAACCAGAGAGATGCCAAAAGACTGAGCTTAGAGGAGATACGCTTAATGACGCATATGTAGCAAGAAGGAGACTTGTTACTGCAAAGGTATTGTTGTAGCTCACAAAGGCAATTCCACAGAGGATATGGGTACAATTGCTAAGTAATGAAGGAAGCTGGTAAGACTTTCTAAGTGAAAGAAGAGGTGTTTAGAACCAAGTGTTTCTTGTGATTGAAATACAAGAGGATAGTTGTGTTCTTAAAAGGTGCAGATGAGTTGAAGCCTAGAAAGAGCAGAGAGAAGTGCTCAAAAGAGGTTCCACAGATAGAGAACCAAGGGTTTCCAAAAGACCAAGTATAGAGGAAAGCTTGGTGAGGTATGTGGAAGCAAAGAGGACTTGCTGTTGCACAAGCTTTAGTGCAGCTGATAGTAAGTGAGTAAGGAGCTCATGAAGATAGAGAAGGAAGAAACGACTACTGATAGTCATAGCAGGGATTTTGAGGAAGACCACCACAAAAGAAAAGTGAAGAAGGAGGATGCCAAGGCAAATGGAAAGAGAATGAGTCAAGAGGAGTCTGACAAGGAAATTGCAGAGATAAAAGAACAAGTCAATGCATTAAGGAGGACAGTGGAGGCAAGATAGAGACAAGGTTGGGTCTTGAGGAAAAGGGAAATAAAGTGGCATAAGTTATAGAGGAGGCTACAACAAAAGAAAGTAAAGTGGTCGATGAAAAAACTCAGAGAAGCTGACTTGGAAATGGAAGTTTCCATTTGTGAACCAGAATAGGTTGAAGTTCTGGGTGAGGATGAAAAATGGATATCAGTGAACTATTAGGATAGTTCAGAATAACATACTAAAATGTTTCCAAAGGAAGAAGAGACACTGAGGCCTTATGTTTTTAATTATAATAATTGTTTTGTGAGTGCAGGTTTTGTAGAGGATTGGCAGCCTTATGAAGATGTCATAAAACTTGATAAAAATTACTAGAGTTCAGAGGAGAACTTGGATCAGCATACTGATGTACTAACAAAGGATGAAGATTACCTTTCAGAGGATAAGTATTCTAGAGTAGAGTATGATGGAGAATGGCTCTTGAATGAGGAAAATATTGAATTGTTGCAGTAGAAAGAAGTTATTGATGAATTGATATTTGGAATTGTTACAAAACAAGGACAAATCCTTGTGGAAGAAGGAGATGAAGATCGGGTTGAAGAGCTGATATGTGAAACATTAGTTGAGGTTGTTGAGCCTTACAATTTTAAAACTGACAATTGTTGTGTGAATAAAAAGATTATAAGTGTTGAATAGGAAATTATTTATGTGGAGATGAATGAGACAGAATTGTCTATGGAAGGCAGTCCGATTGAATCATTGGGCAATAGTGACCATGTAAAGGATGAAGTTGGAAATGAAAAGCATTGTGATAAAATACTTGCTAAATGTAAGGAGGAAATTGAATTGATGGAGAATTTGCTAAGAGGAAATGGAAATAGAAAAGAAATCGTTACAACAATACTTAACAATAGCAGAGGGTCTTTAAAAGACATGGAGACAAAAGAATGTTTTGATTCACAAACCAATAGTTTGTTTGTAGGAACAATGCATAGAATGAATGAGTGTGATGTTGTGATAGAAGAAGTTGAAAAAAAGTTATTTGGAGATGAAATTGAATTTCAGAAGCAACAAGAGGGTAGGGATGTAAGGGTGGAAGTAAGGAACCAACAACTACAAATTGAAGGTAACCAGTAGAAGGTTAAAGGAAAATTTAAAGAAGAGACTATGCTAGCTGAAAACATAGTAAAGGATCATCATTCCATCATGATGATAGGCATAGTAGAGATAACCAGGGAAGCTGTTGAAGCATTCAATAAATAAGAAGGACTAAAATCTCATCAAAGGATCAGTGAATGGGAGAAAGAATTGGAGCTACTAGATAAATGGCTGAAAGCACCAATAAGGAAGAAAGAACCTAATGAAGATTACAAGGGATATGCAAGAGAGGAAGAGGAAAGAGTCGAGAAAAGAGATGAGTTGGACATAGAAATTGAATTGATGATGGATTTGATTACAAAAGTGTCTCAAAGGGAGAATGCAATAGTAAGAAAGCAAAGCAACAACAAGAAAAAGACAACAACAGACTGTGAGAGCATACCTAGTGGGGCAATGCTACATAAAGTGTGGAGAGCTGGAGAAAAACAACAAACAACAACAGTAACCAAGGACAGACTACAGAACAAAGTATGGGATCTAGGAGGACACAGATCAAAAGCACATGATTAGGAGAAAATGATTATTTCAACCTTGAGAGTTTGATACAGGAGCATTCAGCTCAACAATATCATTGTATTTTAGTAGACATACAGAGTCTTGTGTTTCTAAGGAAGTTGGTTCCTATGTTTTGAATTAATGTAATTATTAAGGTTTTGAGTGATTTTAATGAGAGAATCAAGATAGTTGAGAGATTGAGAGCTTTGAGAATTAATTCTAAAACTTAGATTAGGAGTTAGTTCATGATTTTGTGGATTAGAGAGGATCCTTATAGATAAGGAAGACATTTTAGCATTTTGTTTGTAAGGTTATGGATCTAAACCAGGAATTGGTTGTAGAATCCTTTTGTATAAATGTAAGCCTAAAAGGCATAGTCAAGGTTTAGCTGGCTAAAAAATTTAGGTCGAGAGTTAGATAGGTTTGATTGTAAGCCTACGACAGGTAGGAAAACAAAGGCCACTGATTAGAAAATCAGGCCAGAGAGAGAAAGAGTCTCATTATGTAATCATTTGTTTATGTATATATATATATACAGAGATTTAATTCCTAAATTGTGGAAGGGTGTGGTTTGAGTAAGTGAATGATAAATTGTGTGTGAATTATAGTTTTTGCATATTATATGTATGCAGGTGGAGTTCAGGCAAAACAGAGAGAAGAAGTGAGGATGAAGGATCGTGTCGGATCATCAAATCCGATTGAAGGATCAATGTGAAGGTTAGGAGTGACAATGTTTAAGAGTGCATGGAGTTAAATCAAGAGGGAGTTGTGTTTGTAGAACAATCAAAGACCAAAAACCCTGGAGGAACCCAAAACCATAGAGAACTTTGAGAAACCAAGTAAAGGTGAAGAAAGTAAAGGAACGACGGAAGGAAGTAAATGTGCACAAGATCCTTCAGATTGTTTAGATCGACGAATATTAATGGTGGAAGAAGAATGGTGGAGAAATAGATCTGGATCCTCAGGTCAATAGATATGTTAAATCGACAGTGATTAGCAACTACAGGGGTAGGAGAGTATGGATTTCCTTGATTGTGCCTGAAGTCCCGCACTCGCTCCTAGCCATCGATCTCATATTCAACCTCTTATATCAAAGTCAATTGCGGGGGTTAAGGTTGTTTTAATCCATGTGCTAGTTGAAGTCCTACAAACCATAGATTTTATGGCCTCTTATATCCAACGGATATCGGGTCATAAAGTGATCGAACTTCAATTTCAAAAGTGGACCTGAACATTTATACATCAAGGATTTATATTCCTTATCGGCTCCATAAGGGTGGTTAAATGTCACGCAAGATTCCCGTCCAATATTACTATTAACCGTTGGATCAAAACTACCTTGATCAATAGTGGAGGATCACCGATTAGGTTGGTTGATAAGGTGAATCATCAACTGTTAGATTGAAGGGTGAGATCAATGACGGATATTGAAGCCAATAAGGCTTAGGCTTGAGTGGACCCAAGAAGTTCATCAACACGAGTTAAGTGATTTGAGTTCTGATAGATGAATGGGTTTAAGTGGCGATACGATGGGACAACCATCGATCTGATGGAGTGAAATCAACAGTGGAGGCTGAATGCGATAAAGGTGAGCCTCGAAAAATGTGCAAGGTCGTTGAATGGAGGAAAGGTAAGGTTTAAAGTAGTTTATGTAGTATTTCTATTATACTAGAGTTATAATAGAAATTGCAGAGTCAAAGGTATTATGGTTTAAGTCGGGTTTTACCAATGTCTAACCATGGTATGGTTAAGATGAGTGGATATTAAGAATTAACCAAAGGTTAAGAAGGGTTGAATAAATTTTCGATCGAAAGGATTAATTAAGGTTAAGACTATAGACAACCAATTAAAGCATTTCTGCATGAGATTTAATTAAGGTCTGAAGGTTTGACTAGGAAAGGTAATTGAAATTCCTGGGACAAATGAGATTATACATTTTATATGCTTACTGTGGGTAAAGTCGGCTTAGGCTGGCATCAAATAATAATTCCATGCAACTAAGACTCTCTAGTGACTCCCATAGTAAGGAATCCCTGCAACTGTGACCTTTTTCAGGCAGTTTTTTCTAGCGACCTCAAATTCTGAGCCACTTTTTCAAGGCTAGGACTCAGGCCTCTACCCATAACTTCATGAAACTTCTAGAATTGATAAATAACATTGAAACAAGGATACTAATTGAACAAGGACTTGACTTGATCCCTACCTTCCATGATAGAAATTTCATCAAACATATCATAAACATGAAATCTAGAGGTGATAAGAACAGATATGAGCATCGGGGTCTCATAATTATCTTAGATTCTAGAATCATCAAGGAGGGATGATGTATCCTCCCAATAGATGAATTTTTATCTATTAGGTCATTCATTCATTAATATTTCATGTTCGAACCAAAACATGATGAGATCCATACACCAAGTTTATCATAAAACATGCTTATAAACAACAAATAACCAGATCTATATCAATGATGAAACAAAAACTCAAGCAACATGATAAGAAGCACATTTACTCGTGAGATACAAAGGAAAAGGAGCTTATATTAACATAGGTAAATCCAATCAAGTCATGGACTTCCATGACCACCAAACCATAAACTAGGCTAAACTAAATCTCTCTTTCATTCAATCACCCTCATGCCATATTCTAAACATGAATGTGGGATCTCATGGAATAACTAAACCAAGGCTTGCAGATGCAAAACCACCTCAACCCTTAACCAGTGATTCCACCTCATGGGAGGACATCACTAAACATCACTAGATTCGTATCTACACAAGCTGTCTAAGGCTTTGTTGTGATGTGAAACAACCCCCTATTTATTGGTATTAATCCTTAGGTATTTATTGTACAAATAAATAAGGAACCTCAATTTAAATAAAAAAAGATAATAATATAAGTTTAATTTAAAATATTTTCTTAGGAATAAATTTGATTTTCCCTTTTAATAAAACCTCACTAAAGCTTGAAGGACCAAAAAGGTCCTTTAAAGGCTAGTCCAACCATATCACAAACGGAAAAGCCTTAAGAGTATACGTTTATCCATTGAGTCAAGACTTGCGACTATGATAAATGATAGCCACAAGGAGAACCCAAACATGTTCATTTTTATAAAGGCTTAAAAGTATTAATGAGCATTCTTTAAGGTGGAAACGACCCACACTACAATTCATATACCCAAAAATCCTCCCTCTCGTGGAACGTGATATCATCGGACCCGACAGAATATTAATTCATATCATTAAAATACAATCACATCCAATGTATCACAAGAATAACAACAAACTCCGCCATAACATTCTAAATGATTCTGATAGCGATAAAGTTATTTATTAAAGGAAAGCACCCAAGGAAATTATAAAGGTAAAATGAAAGTTCAGCTTAAATATAAACCCGGGGCTTTCTATACTGCCACATCATTCATTGAAATCACAATCTTTAAAAAATTTTGGGCAATATCTATTTTTCACTATCTCAACATCATCGATTGTGATATTGCGATAATGCAATTATCACAATCGCAAATATCTCATGCTTAACACATTGATATGGTGATATTGCTATCGCATATCAGCTTAACACTTAAAAAATGAACTTATTTCACCATCCGAGCAACTCTTGCAATGTGATATAGTAATGAGTAAACAAACACACGGGGCCATGATTTCGGTTAATTAATGGGTTCTAACGGTATTAATGTTTACAGTGCCCAAGGAAATTCAGTGACCTGTTTAAATTGATTTGCATTAAAACCTCTCTTTTAGTCATTTCAAAAGATGTATGTGTTCACATGCGTTTACATTTAACCCCTATTTTCTCTTAATTTTCTTTGTATTCTCTGTATTGCAGGATTTCTCCCAAAAGTAAATTGTGCTGCAAATGACTAAATCTAAGAAGAGAAAGAAGCCTGGTGAGGCTTCTAAATCCTCTGTGTCTAATGTCACTAAAATGTTTCCATTATGTTTAGACACCAAATGTACCATTGATAGCGGGACCTCCTCATGGGAAGCTATGTACAATCTGCTGGAAAAGGAGGGTTCAAAAATAATTCAAACCAAAGCAACAACAGATGATACCACTTCTTTTGAGGCTTCTTGTTTTGAAGATGTGGGTTCTTTCTTACATTGAATTGTTGCCAGACTAAAGATTTTACCATACACTGACATGGTAAAATGGATTATAGATAACATCAACATCAACATTGCATACCATGCATTCTTGACTTCAAGAAAAGAAGTCATTGGTTCCTTCATGATAGAGGATCTGAGAAGAATGTATCATATACCAGGCCCACAGAAGGTATATGATAAAGCTTTCCTTGAGAATTTCGTGAAGGAGAATGATGATCCATTATAACCAATTCAGAAATGGAAATCCAATTCCAAGAAGAGAAAACAAGAGAAAATGGGTATGTATCATATATCATCTCTCATTGCTCCCTACTCTTATGTTGCAGCTATGATGTGTAGACTATTTGGGCATGCCAATACTACCAAGTTTTTTGTTTAGTGAGTTCTCTTAATAGATGTAGTCATGCACTCCTTCGTAATGGATTAGGGTACCATTTTATCTAACTACCTAACTATGCAAATTTGGGAAGATAGGGAAAAGAGATTTGTCACCTCCAGGATAGTCCCACCATTTTTCATGAGTTATTATATTATGCATGCAGTCAGTTTCACCACCAATTTTCCAATTATGGGGTGGAAATGGATTATTCAAGATCCTACCCCCATTCATAAATATCATAAAGTTTATGGGAGTCAAATTACCAAACCCATTTCTACAAAATTTGCTAGGGAGTTATGTTACTAATCCACCAAGTGGTTTTTGATAAGAAGGCCCCAACGCTATCTGATGAGGCCAAAATCCATATTTTTCCAGTAGCTAGGTGGTTTGGGGAATATTTTTTTACTTATATCAGGGTTTTCGGAAGTATAGCACCCCCTCATGTCCTTCCTTGGTATGTACCTAATAAACTTCTTGCCAGGGAAATTAATTACCACACTGTAAGGGATGGGATAACCAAAACCTTGAAAGAGTAAAAGAAATCCCTTTGGCCTTCTTTTACTCTCTAATGTGGTGTTTATGTGTTGCATGATTTCAAGCATTTTGCGCTTGACATCTTATTTTTGAAGCTCGCTAAAGTTCCCGAAACGTAGTATGACCCCAATCAAGTTGTGGAAAACTTCACTGCATCGGTTAAAATAAGGAAGTTCAACCATGAAGAGGACAATTTTGATGATTTATTTGAGTCATCCAATCTCTTCTCGCAGGTCCAACATATGGCTACATTTAAACTCAATCCCTTAGATTTGGCCCATTTGCACCAATACAGGAAGAAGAGGTTATTGAAGGTCCCTTTGGACATACTAGAAATACCTAAGCCAAATAGAGAAATATAAAACATTTCAAGCCGAGTTCAGAAAATGGCTCAAAGTAGAACTCGGAGCATGATTTATAGAAAGCCTTAGAACACGGTTCTGAGCATAACTTAGAAGAAAAAAATAGAATAAAGATCAGGCCAAAATTCAGAACTAGGTTTAGAGCATGACTCACAGAAAACTTCGCAGAATTTCCCCAAGAAGAGTCCTATAAAGGACACTGAAATGGAAGGTCAAAAGGCCTCAACAGAGAAGGAAGTGGAAGATATTTCAACTAAAAAACACACTAAGCAGAACCCCTTAAAAACCAATTAGATGAGGCGTGGCAATAGTTTGACTGACAACTTAAAGGACAACAAAGGGTGGAAATGTTGAAACACAAAACATATTCAACACACCCCATAATATTGGACAAAGCTCACTTATTGATAGAGCTACTGACAAGACTATTTCCACAGAAGAAATTGAAATCATCCTAACCTTCCCCTCAACCAAAATTATTCTCAGAGTAGAGGAGGTTCCTCCTCTTGATGTCTTTTACAGTCCAAAACATCGGGATGTAGTAAAGTGACAGAGCAATAAAAGGAAAATATAGATCAGTCCTCAGTGATAAGTCCTAACAATGAGCCAATAGATGGTGTTTGGAAGCATACTACTATGGATCCTTTGATATAAATTGACAAAACTATCACAGTTTGCAGATGCTTATGCATCTGCTACTATTGATAAGGCATCAGAGGTCAAACAGTTGATAAAGGAAAAGGATGAGAGAAAAAAGCAGTTGGAACAACAGTTGGTCGAAGAAAAGCAGAATATAGACCTTCAGATGAATGCACAAATGATACAACTACAATAGAGATTTGATCAGTTAAAACTCCAGTTTCAAGTAGAGACAAGTGCCAAAGGTGCTCAAATACAATTGTTGTGATTTTCTATAGAACAATTGAAAGATAATCCTAAAGTGGAGGAGTTTGTCAAAGAAGCACTTGAAATGAATTATTTGTCATCTATGCAATAGGAAACATTTTTTTAGAGGCTATTAGTCATCAATCCAATGTGCAAGGAAAGCGATTCACTAAGGAATCGAGTATCCGATATGAGGGTCACTTTGAACGAGATTGATGAGAAAATATTAGGATACATTACATGGCAGGATACCCAAGAAGGAAGGATAACAGATCTACCTAGGATAGAAGATACTCACAAAGATATCCTTTTCACTGAATGGGATATACAACTAAAATAGGCAGAAAGGGTAGTCACAAGAGCAACTGATGCTACAAGCAAGATCATTGAGACCATCAATAACAATTTACATAATGCCAACCTGATACAAGAATGTCCACCTGGGGGTCTTCCCAATATTAGGGACATAGAAGTAAAATAGAAGAAAACTTCTACATCAAAAGAATAAGTGATCAAATAGCTTACAAAACTGGACTAGCAAGTGTATTGGAGGTAACCAATAAAGCCACATTGTAAGTGGTTAGCACTACGCTATCTTATTGACTCAACCATGCAAATGTTGCCTTCCCTCTCAGATGCAGCGTATACCAGCCAAATGCATACAAGGATGAAACAACCTCTTGAACTCAACCCAATGTTGGATATATATCATCTTAGACAACAAATCAAAGAGTAGACACCACTGCATGTTAGAACTAGTCATTTCCATAATTTATCTTTTACGAAAATTTGTCACTTTGGAGGAGGGTGATTTAAAACTCCTCAGAATGTCATGCATTGACTATTTTTTTACTTATATTTTATTATAAAAACCCTTTCATGTCTTTTAAGAAAGGGTTTGGGATTTTATAAAGAAACTCTTTACTAGCTTTCACTTTTGTACTTTTGCAAAGCCTCTTAATAAGACAAACTGAACTGGAGGTACTTATTTTATGAGCGGACTGATATGCATCAAGTACTTTTATCTTTGTGCATTTATTTGTTCATGAATTAACAACTATTTATATATATTGTTCAGCATATGTATATTTTTCCATATAGTGATGTATCCATTCCATTTTGAATAGACTAGAACTATTATTTCTTAATATATTGATGAGAAATTGGTCAAACGATATTTGATGCAATATATTCTTTATAAATTATTTTAATTAACTATTTAATTAAAATAATTACTTCAAAGTTTTATTTCATTTCTGTTAGTATCTGTTTAGTCTTCATTATCAAGTACTAAGGATCATTATTTTAGATCGCACAAATATAAGTAAAAATTCATGGGTAATATATAGAGATAGGTTATATATCTATGTGTGTGTGTGTGTGTGTGTGTATGTATGTGTTTTAATTGAAAACCACCCCATCTATCACTTAGTATTATCAATAAAACAACCTATCCATCCTATCACATTTTGAATGGGAAACTGGTCCCATTAAATCCAGTCGAAGCCACTGATCCAAATGGAAAAGGGACGGTATACATTTCCCCGACTGGATGGTTTTCCCCCGTGTTGTTCCAGCAATTTTCAAGGCTTCAACATGCTCCAGAGTGTTTGTTCCAACAAATTCTTCCATGACTAGTAACTTAACCCATAACTACTATCAGGCTCTTGAGCATTTGTCCAACTAACGCTTCCAAGACTAATAACTCAACCCACCAAGAGATCCAGAACATTTATTCAACCAAGGCTTCCAAGGCTAGTAACTCAACCTAATTTTTTATAGGGTTTCCAGAGAATTTTTCCAACCAAGGCTTTAAGAACTAATAACTCAACCCACAGCCATAAGGAACATGAGCACCAATTAGAAAGAAAAGATAAAACCCACAACGCCATGGTAATATTGGAAAATGAAAGGTTAGGAAAAACCATTGTCAATCCAAGAAATCCTCGATGCAAATGACATATCATAACCAAGCAACCATGTGCATGTGTCATGCATGCCAAAAGTAGCAAGGAAATCATACATTCAATTTGATACCTGCAAGAAAACTCCATTGTAGTTGTTGATCCTGTTTTCTTCTTGTGCTTTCCTACTCTTCCTTTTCCTTCTTACTCCAAATCCTAAGTATGTCACACTCCTTCAAGAGTGCTCCAAGAAAACTCTAAGTGTCTAAGAGTATGAGACAGAGAAAATAAAATGAGAGTGCCAAAGACTGAACTGACAAAAGCTAAAAGTGACAAAATCTATGTATTAATCCTCAAAATACTTTTTATTAATGAGGCCTCTATTTTCTTTATTTTCCATTATTTTCCTTAAATTTCCTCCTCACATGCAACCTGTGACATTTCACCTTCCTTTTCTTATATTTTCCATTATTTTCATAAGTAAATTTCCAATAAATGCCTCATGCCTTTCCAAATCCTTTGCCATTTCCTTTGCCAATTTCCATAGCCATTTATTAATGAAAACTAATCCCCATCACTATTATTTTTCCCAACATTTAGCTTGGAATACGTGTCCCATGACCTTAGTTATTATTTTCCTTTATTAATTTTATTACATAGATTTTTAACCTGGGGTTGTTACACCTTCCACAATCCTAGCGAGTCTCTCATAATCTTTGTCGAGGCTCAAACCCCCAACCTCCTCCTACACATGAAGACCTGGATGCAGACAATCTTTGTTGTTTTCTTTTTCAGGATGAGCTTCTTTGGACACTGACATGGCTTCATGAGGTTACTAGAGATATATCTTACATGAACAATGTGATTGACAATGTCACTTCTCCAAGTGGAACGAGGTGGAAGATGATTGAATTAAACTAGGATATAAAGTAGGTCAATGTTCAGGTCCTGGCCTCCAAGGTGGGTAATGATGAAATCTTTCTATTTATATCGAACATCAATGGTTCCATTGAGCTAGTGTCATTGTCTTTCCTTCTAATTTAGGATATGCTACTTGTTTCTATGAGCTAGTGATATTGTCTACATGATTGAATCATTTTCACTGGATTGAGTTCTCATTTAATTTGTTGTGGTTCCTCATGCAAGGAATAGGTGGGAAGAGTAATGTTTTTCTACAAAACTATTAGGAAAATGCATAGTTTTTCATGTGTGCATGCTTGCAGAAAGGCAGTAGGATTTTACAGAAAACTTGAGGTGGCCTCATGTTTTGGTGGAAATGGAAGAACATCTAGTTTCTGATAAGTGCACCATTTATCCTCACGACATACCTGATTACATCACTACTGCTCACGAGAGCCTTTAGTTCTATGGTGGAGTTTGTTGAAAATTACAACAAGAAATGTTAAAAATACCATCTAGAAATTCCAATTTAATTTGTCTTTGAATTAAATTGTGAATTAAATCAAAATTATATTTTCATAGCAACTCGTAATAGTTAATTAAGTTTAATTGACTTAATTGACTTAGGAATTTCGAGTTGGAAGTCTATCTGGAGTCATGTAAGTTTGATCCATAAATTTTAGGGGTCCATGTTGAATTCTTTGGAGTTGCAATTACATAACTGAGTTCAACTAAGTTATAGTCATTTAAACTAGTTCTAACTATTGGAGGAACTAGTAGAGTTTTAGTAGTGAGTCGGTGCACTAGTGCATCCTCAGTGCCACACTAATTAACTGAATATTCACTCATAAATAATTCATGCATGTCAGTTCAGACAAAGACCCAATTTAGATTAGAGTGTAGGGAGAATGTACAATCAGTTGTATGATTGTTCGAGTTGCGCAGATCATGCAAGCAATCAATTGAGGACCTAAGCTTGGATTGTGTAGTTTTGGAAGAAGGATTTCCCAATTAAATATGGGTTGATCCTCTTAGGAAATGCGCAAGAAAATAGGTGCTTATAAGGAAGTAGAATTGGCTAAGTGTTGGCTAGAGAGAGATTGTGTGGTAGAGAATTGATCATATTTGTGCAGGGATTATTTTAGTGAGAACAAGCATTGTATTTTCTTCTCATATTTTTGATTAATGCAATATAGATAGTCTGGATTTTGAGCAGCTTCTTTCCCCAAAGAAATATTATTTTTTGTGATTGATATTCTTCCTCTTGTTGATTATTGTTTTCGTCTATCATTATTGGTTTCCACTATAAAGAGTAGAGTATATTCTTGTCTTATGTTTTAGTATATCACATGAGTTGTTGAATCGATAGTAAAAATCTACATGGTATTGGAGCAAGAATCTTTTTGGAAACGAGTTTGGAGAGGAGGTCTGAATTTTTGTACAAAAACAAATATCAGATATGGATTACTTGTGAAAAAATACCCAATTTCAAAAAAAAATTTGTCTGAATCAGAGTTCGGATGAGGGAGATATCGCTGATTTAAAATCATCTCTTTTTCAGAAAATTTTGTGATGACGAGACAAATGAAACAAATTGGTGTGCCAGCCAATAACCTGTATTCTCTTGAGTTACATGATGCATGTAAAGCCTTGAGGAACAAGGCAAAGGTTAGAGACTTGGTGGTTGGAGCCTCAGAAGCAGCCTTAAAGGCAATCTCAAAAAGTTGTGGAGTAGCCACAATTAGAGAAGCATAGAGGAGACTGAGTGGAGGCATCCACTAAAGCAGAGACCTCTAGTAGGGGGGAAATTTCAAGTCAAGTGGGAAAAAGGAGCACATGCAACCATACCTCCAAGTGAGAGGTGGGACGATGTGAAGTAATAGTCCCAAGGGGGAAGAAATTTAGGTAGGGTCCATTTCAATGTTTTGTCTCATGGATCATTACATTGTTATGGGGACCCATAGCACATAGTAGTAAGATGGATCAGTTGTGGTTGATGTCGTTAGATATTAGAGTGACAGAGGAAGAGGTTAGCAGGAGTCTGATACTAGAGAGCGCAGAGCGTATGACAACAATGCAGGTAGGAAAATTCAGCAGAAGTGTAAAGTTTTTAGTCAAAGGTAGAGCTAGTAGTAGTCATAGAATTTGGTGACAAATGCGTCATACTAATTCAGCTTGGATGCATTTTGGTTGCAGATGTTGTAGTAGCAACAACAACAGTGACAAGAATGGCAGGCAGAACATTCGAAAGGTTCAGGATTGGGATAGAGATGAATTCCTTTCTTATTGAAAGGGGGTGTTGAAAATGGCAACAAGAAATGTTAAAAATAACATCTAGAAATTATAATTTAATTTGTCCTTGAATTAAATTGTGAATTAAATCAAAATTATATTTTCATAGCAACTTGTAATAGTTAATTAAGTTTAATTTAATTATTTTACTTAGGAATTTTGGGTGGGAAGTCTATCTGGATTCATGTAAGTTTGTTCCCTAAATTTTAGGGGTCCAGGTTGAGTTATTTGGAATTCTAATTAGATAACTCAGTTCAACTGAGTTGTAGTCAATTAAACTAGTTCTAATTGTTGGAGGAACTAATAGAGGTTTTATAGTTAATCAGTGCAATAGTCCACCCTCAGTGCCACACCAGTTAACTGAAGATTCACTCACAAATAATTGATGCATTTTAGTTGAGAGGAAGACCCAATTGAGATTAGAGTGCAGGGACATTGTATTATCAGTTGTATGATTTTTTGAGTTAAACAAATCATTCATGCAATCAGTTGAGGACATAATTTTGGACTACGCAGTTTTGTAAAAAGGATTTCCCAATTAAATATGGGTTGATCCTCTTAGGAATTGCACAAGGAAATAGAGGCTTGGAAGGCAACAAAATTGGCTAAGTGTTGGCTAGAGTGGGCTTGTGAGGCAGAGAGTTGATCATACTTGCTGAAGGATTGTTCTAGTGAGCAAAAACATTGTATTTTATTCTCATATTTCTAATTAATGAAATATAGATAGTCGGGGTGTTAAGCATTCTCTTTCCCCAAAGAAATATTGTGTTTTCTATGATTGATATTGTTCCTCTTTCTGATTATTGTTTTCATCGATCATTATTGGTTTTCGTTGTAAAGAGTAGAGTAGATTATTGTCTTATGGTTTAGTATATCAAACGAGTTGTTGATTCTATAGTAAAAATCTACAAAGTTGCGCTGCCCTCATAGCTTATATCCTTTTCTCAATCTCAAGTCTACATTTGAAGTCTCTTACAACAGGCTTGGAAATCCCAACAACTACCAACATCAAATGATTATATGTTTTCTTTCTTTGAGAACTCTTCCTTTTTTTTGGTTTCCAATGACCAATGCAATATTGAGATTTTGGGCCATGTGGATTAGGGTTTTAAAAAAAAATTGCTAGCATATAAACTTGGTACTTGAGAAAATCCCTAAAGAATTTTTCCTTTGGGATCTCGAAGATAGATTACATCTTCGAAGATAATCCAAGAGCCAAAAGTTACATGGTTGGATATGGTAGTAACTACCCTCATCAAGTCCACCACACAACTTCATCTAGTGTATCTTACAAAGTAAACCCATCCTTCATGACGTGTATAAGGGGTTATGCAACTTGGTTTAACAGCAGGGAAGGGATCCTAATGTTTTGCATGGTGCTCTTATTTGGGGCGCCAAATCATAATGAAAATTTTGCAAACAAGAGAGACAAATATGAAAAGATCGAACCAACTACATACGAAAATGGCCCTGTTGTGGGTGTCTTAGTCAGGGTTTATGATGATGGCAACTTAAACCTATTTCTTCCAGGTATGTTTTTTATAACATTGAAGTTTAGATCAATGCAATAACCTTGCAATATAATTAAGTATTCAATGTATAATAAGTAGTGATTGATCAAAAATATGTTTGGGACAATTCAAGTATCAATATAACATTTAAATTAGGACTGAATCAAAATACACTTCGGCCAATAAAACTCAAAAGGTAAGCATTGTTTGGTTTTAAATCATGCAACTAACGGTTTGTTTGACTTGGGAAGTTGTTGTTCCTGCACCTGTAAGAGAACCCAAACCATCTCTTACTCCAGTCCAGTCCTTTCCCACACTGGCAGTAAGTATGATCACTCATATTATATTTTTTTAGTGAACAAGGGGATTCTTTGGCAATTTTCAATAACTTTTTGTTCACATTCTTACTATCTAAATGCATTGTTTACAAAATATTACTTTCCAATTGTTGTATCACAGTCATTGACCTCATCTTGGAGTTATCAAGGTCAAACTTATTATAGATATTCGACATTGGTAACAGAAAAGTCCAAGAAATTAATCAAGGACATCAATCTCTCAGTTCAAAGATTGTATGGCCCTATTTGGGGTATGTCTAAAATAGGGGGCTCTTCTTACAGTTTATGGAAATCCATTTCTCCTGGTCAAAGTTTTGATTTTGTTTATATTCATGCATCTCTTCAAGCCATCTCTATTCATAGCTATTATATGAATTGATCAAATCTGTAATCCTTGTTAGGAAAATATTCAATATTTACATTGCCCAGTGGAGGTGTGTTGCAATACCCTATAGTGAAAAAATATATGATTAAATATGTGTTTCTTTTGTCCCTTTAGCCCATGCAAAAATCAAGACTCTTCCATCACCATACTTCTAAATTTCCTTTGGGTGCATTTCTTTCCATCAAACCTTGGAGAGAGATAGAAAACCCTTATTAAACTTGGTTTCTACGATGTCATACACAAACTTATTGTACGTACTCCTTTCACCCATTCATACCACTTCCAAAACCAATCTGCTAATTTTATTTTGACTGTATTTATCTCCATTAAACCTTAAAGAGAGAGCTAATCCCCATTTCTGTACAATGTGTTTCACAAACATATTGTACTCCAATCCCCAAGCCCTAATGATGATTAATAAAAAATTTGTCATTGTGCTCAAGGTTGGCAAGGAGAATGAAGTGAAGAGATAGAAATGTGTTAGTGTCCATTCTCAGCTCCTTGGTTTTCCATTTTTATTTATCATTTATGTTGATGTGATATATGTTTTCATTGTTAATTGTCTGTCATATATGTATAATTTGAGAGAACAATATCCCTTGAGTTTAGCATTTGTGTATTATTGTCTAATATTTAAAGAGGTATAGATATTGGGAGTCCTACCATAATTTCAAGTATCTCTGGTTAAAGTTTTGAGCCATCATATGTAATACGATGAAGGTATTTTGATAAGAACATGTAATAAAATATGGTGAAATTTTGAATCCATTGCTACCCCTCACTGTTGTAAGTTTTATGTTACATTGAAATTTTAGACATACTTCAATTGTTCTATGAGTACCCATATTGGGTGGATGTGGTGTTCTATACAAGTGATATACAAGTTGTTTCCTAGGTTGAAATTTTTGGGACAATTCCAATCCAATTTCATTAATGAAATGTAAAGGATGAAGGATAAGGTTTGGTGTCATTCACATTTCATTATTGAAATATCTTATCTATATCTCTTTAGGAGTGACCCTCTATATCTATGTCTTTGATCATGTTTCTATTAACAACAACCACAAGCCTCTATGTGGACACGTTTCATCTTTCAACAAAAACCACGACCCTCAATCAGTTCTTGATATGATACACATTTATTTTCATATTAACTTTAATTTCATATTAGATTGAAATTGTAACTGTGATGTGACTAGCATGAAAAAGTTGATTTTGTTGTTAATACTATGAAGATCCATTAATCAGTTCATTTATCCATGGCTTACTGTTCCAGGTTGCGATAGGGATCTTGTTATTGTTCCAAGGCAAGAGGGGCACTTATGTAAGAAATATCGTGAATGATGGGCACTTATGTAAAAGTGTTGAATTGTTTAATATGAATTATGAAAGTTTGAACGGTTGTATAATAACACATTGAGTAACCTTTTTTTAACAAAAATTCTATAAATTTTATTTATGTAAAAGACAACACATGTACAACATGGATTTACACAAGTATTTAATCTTTGTATTGTCTTATTAGGGACCTGCAATAATTTACTATTCATGATTTACCAGATTCAAAACCACTCTAGTCAAAATTCAACAATTATTAGGATTGACTTTATAACTTGAATTTATGCTTGGAACATGATTAAGATTTGAGGTACCATATTAACAATAACAAGATAGAAACCATTGTTATAATAATACCATTGAGTAACATAAATTTTTTCAAACAAAAACCGCTAATTTTTATTTATATATAAAGAAAAATGCACAAGAGGGGTTACACAAGTAGTTAGTCCCTACGTTCCTTGCTAGGGAACTGCAAGGACTTGTTGTTAAGGATTTAATAGATACAAAGGATTGGGAACCTATGAACCAGGGAATCAGCTAGTTGAAAATTTGTCCGATTAAAAAGCAATAGTTTTTTTCATAATTGGGTAGTGAAATTGGCTTGGGAGTGAAACCAATTTGTTGTTGTGTTGTTTCATGTGGAACCTCAGGCTCTTTTGTTTCATTTAAATTTCTATCTTGTAGTGTATTTTTGTGACCAAAGGTCTAATTTTGGTAAAATTAGCCTATAATTTGAGATTTCTGGTCTTTGTTTCAAACTGTATATGTTTGAGGATGATAACTGAGTTCCCTAAAATAAATAAATAAATAATCCTGGACTTGTACAATGTAGGATAATGCTCTACAAAAAAATATATTTCCTTTGCCACATTGTTGGAGAAATTCAAAATTTATTTACAAAATTGTTATAGTCCTTTGTAGGCACATGTTTCAAACTATAAAAGGAATTCTTTGTACTCATTAAGGTTGTCTATAGCAAAAGTAACTGATCAAGAAGAAATATGGAGGAATTTTACCAAAACAACCTTTGATTTTGAAGATAGCAAATCACAATATATTTCTTTATTTACGAGGTATTCTTATTGGCATAATAGGACAAGGTCTTTATCTTCAACATAGACCTCATAATTTGTAAGGCTCAAGGAAGTAGTATTGCAATAATATTTCATTAGAGCATGGTCGATGGATGTCATAAAAAATAATTTGGACCTGCCAATGACTAAATTCTCATGGGACCACAAAGGTCACTATGTGCAATTTCCACATACATGTTTTTTCTTCATCCAACTTTTTTTGTCAAATTTATCCCTATGTTTCTTATCTAAAATGAAAATTTCACAATAACTCTTTCAATTTTACACCATTAAAATAGATAAGTAGGTTATATAAATTTTGCGGCCATTATTTTAAACTCAATGTGAGGTGTTGTCTTTTGATGTAAAAAAGAGTATTTTCATTATGGTGCTTATGGACCATACTTGCTTCATTTTCAAAATAAAATGGTTTAATTGTTTTTTAATGATCTCTACATTATTTTCAATTACATGACATGGGTTGGATTTACTTCAAAAAAATATGTTAGATTAAAACAAGAACATGACATTCACCAAGCAGATTAGTGGTAAAGAGCAATGCCATCTTTTGAATAGTTTCAAGGATCATGGAGGAAATAATACATAGGTGAATCAACATTCAAAGAGAAACACAAGAAAATTTCTCAAGAAGAGGTGTATTTGATGCTATTTTTGGGTTCAATTTCTAGATTGGTAATATATGCATTTTTATTCAAGGGTAGATCTTAATTCACAAATTCAAAATTTATTTACAAAATTGTTGTAGTCCTTTGTAGGCACATTTTTCAAAGTATAAAAAAACTGGTTTGTACTAATTAAGGTTGTCTATAGTAAGAGGAAGTGATGAAGAAGAAATATGGAATAATTGTATTAAAACAACCTCTAATTTCGAAGGTATAAATTCACGATATATTTCTTTATTTACTAGGCATTCATGTTGGCATAATTAGACAAGGTATTTAACTTTAACATAGGCCTCATGATTTGTAAGGCTCAAGGAAACAGTGTTGGAGTAAGATTTCATTGTAACATGGTCCTTCCTTTTTTAATATTTTTTTCTCTTTCAAAATTTGTCAAAAAAGTATTAATTAGTTATATGCTATTGCCTTACAATGTTTACTTTGCAACATGTGGTGCAATTAATAATATACTACCATTGACATATTTATCTAGCATATTATGAAATTTGTTGAAATACATAAGATTTGTTTTTTAATATTCACATACATACATGATATTCTATTTTCTTACTTTTCTAAATTACATTATGTTTTTCGAAATATACTATCTTAACAAATGGCTTATGGTATTTCTATATAAAATTTAATTAGGAATATACTATCTTAACAAATGGATTATGATATTTCTATATACAATTTAATTATATTCCTATAGAAGGCACTTTATAATAGGACTACAATATTTTTACATAATGTTAATATATTTAAATCGTATAATGTTAGCTATTTATATATAGTTTGATTTATAATAATGTACAATTTTATGTATTTCTATAATAATCTAATAAATTGTAAATGACTGTCACGATGACTAGATTTTAAGGATTTGGATTTTGAAGGTGAGCCAGATTTGAAATTTGAGATAGATAATTTTTATTTTTATTTTTATTATAAAAAATATTATTATTTTTATAATCCTAATCTAAAAATTTAATAAACATTGAAAAGCAAATTTTTCAACATATAAATATTTTTAGTAATACAAAATTTTTAAAATATAAAAATTATCGCAATTCACTTTATCTAAGTGTATGTATGTGATATGATAATGTGTCATATGAAAGAGTTCAACTTCATTGAATAAATTGTATGTATGGTATGGCAATGCACAGCACCAAAAAGTTGAGAATTCATCTTCATACTTTCCATTGATTCTTACATCCCCTGTCTCACTGTCTCTACCCATACATCTCCGCAAATGTGATCTTGTAAAAGGTACGGAGTAGAACAAGAACCCAGCACCAACGCAGATGGATTTTAACAACATCTACGATAGAATCGTTCTTTCACTTACGACCTCAAACCATGAATAATACAAGCATATGAGGAAAGGAGCCCTTCTTGCTAGGCATTCATTTAACCTATGATGAGGAATCCCGTAATAACCGGATTCGATCCTCAGATCTCGTCTGCATGATCTGAACTTTTTCATTTAACTTTTACTAGATTTGAACTTTACTTGTAAATTTTTGAATCTAAATAATCTTAACGACCATCAATTTCAAAACCTTAACTACCTTGCACTATTAAACTTGAAAAATACCAAATATCCATATTATATGATGCTCACATCTATTTAAAACGAAACCATAAATATTACGCAAAAGACCAAATTCGTATTCACGACATTTCATAAGAATGTAAACGTGAAGATAGTCAAGGTCAAATATTTCTTTGATACTCTAGAATGTTATCTTTTTCGATGATAAATATCAATGAAGGTTGTGTTGCGTTTCATCTGGTTAGACATTATAGAAAGATATTAATAAAATAGTTTTCCAAGAAAAAAGGTTTTAAGTTTTGTTACACGGACCATTTCCAAGAGTTCGGAAATACATTCTAATGGTTCTTGTGCTCCTAGGAGTTTTGGAATTGTATGGAACATTTCCTTTTCAGGAAGTTGCAAAAGTTTCGGGAGCTTTGAAGATTATTTTTTTAAATTTCCAACGTTCCTTAGGGTTGGGAAATACAATGTCTGTAGAGAAATACTACCCACAAAACACGAGCCTAAGTTGAAACTTTTGCAGGAAGAAAGGTCAAAGACATCCTTAACACTGATATTCTTAATTGAGCTAGTGGAGCAATATCTTCATGGGTTAAGGAAGCCTGTGGCACATCGATGTAAGGGCGATATATGGGATGTCACACGCTGATGAATATTTCTTTTGATGTTTATGTATGTATATCACAGAAGATTGTGTGTACATATTTTATGTGGCACTCAATGCTTAAAAATTAGAGTTGCTTTACTTTTTCTCTTAAGAATAATTAGAGAAACATATTGAAAATTGTTCCTTTGTATTTTTAAGCCAGATTGTTTCAAAGATTCGTCATGTGTTATAATGAACTTGACATTTTAATATTTTATATATATAAAAGGGAGACTCAGAGAGAGACACCTAAAGAATATATTTATATATAAGAGAGATTACATATTTATTATTTATATATTTAAATTGATTTTAGTAGTTTATTACAGAGAAAGAGCAAGCTTGTGACAGAAGCCCCTGCTAGAAATTGTGGTATCAGAGCCAGTAACGTCTGGTTCAAAAGGTTGGTACTCCAAAAGTTACTCTTTATTTCAAAGAATGGATTCATTCAGAAAGTCAGTCTCATTCAGAGAGCTTGAAGAAGAGTCTCTTCCAGAAAACAATATGCTTAAAGAAATGTTTGAAAGTAGTTCAAACAGAACTTTAAATTCTGTAGAAAAGACTTATGAAGAAAGTCAGCCTTCGGCTAGATGGGCTCTCCCAGATATTACACCCTCAGAAGTCTATAGTGATTTAGCTCCGTTTCATTTAATTGCTGCCTCTAGAATCAGTATTAAAGAAACAGTCAGTCAAGTAGAAGAAAATTCAGATAGTATACAGACTATCCCACTACTCGATCCTAAATCTCTACAAGCAGAAGCAAGAAGATTAAAGACAAATTATGTACATCTTGGATGTATCAGAGTAGGGATTAATCCTCTAGTCCATAAAGGATTGAATACTTTTGTGCTTGCAACTGTCAGAGATCTGACACATAATAAATATACCGACTCTATTATTGGTGGAATTGTTGCTCCCCTGTCTGATGGCCCAGTCTACTTCGACTGTTTTCCTAATTTCTCTGTATATACCTTTGATGAAACTATCCAGGATATTCTACAATTGCAAATCCAGACCACTGGATTTAACATGAAGAAAAAGAGAAATAATGTAGCCATCCAGACAAAAGCCTGTCTAAGACATACCAACACTCTGTGGCCAGCTATACGGCACACCCCAAGCCGAGATTCTAAGTCAAGTGTTGTTGTGAAAACAGATCCAAAAAATCAAAAAGTTGAACATCATTTGATAAAATGGGAAACCTTAGAATTTCCAGAACATTGGACTGTTAATCATTACAGACCTCAGCTTCCAAGGAATATTACTTCTGCCAATATCACAGAAAATGCTTCTTGCGCAGTCATATCTTTTCCGCGAAGATCAACCATTGATCGTCAAGGGATAGAAGCTGCCTGCAAAATGTCAAAATATTACAGAGATCCCTCTACTGTAGATACTGCTTGTTCGTCATCCTCTTCTTGTCGTCACTCACAGCTTTTTGAACTCGCCCAACTTGTAAATTTTTCATCCTTAGAAGTAAAATGCCCAGAATGTACAAATATCATCAATCTTTTGAGTCTAGCAGAACAGAACATCCATCTGCATCATAATCCCAGAACTGGCACTACTCCTCCCTCCACTTCTATCAGTTCATGTCCAAATCCTAAATGTTCAGACATACCCTTTCCACATGAGTCTGAGCCAGATACTGATCATGTCCTCATGATGCGTTCAATTGAAGAAGAAGATCCTAGGCTTACACAAATGATTTGTCTGATGAGACCTGCAAAGCCTAGATATGGATTGGGTAAATTAGAAATGTCAGAACTGATTCCTGAGTGTAGATTTAAACAGATCCCCTCTGACTACAAGAAACCTGCAGTCATGGAGATGCATAAATTCTTTGCACTCATGAATGGATGTCCAAAGTCGCAAATCAGTGCACAGTGGATGAAAGAAATGCTAAATTGGGATTTACTTACAAATCCCCAGGCAGATGAATTTGACAAAGGATACACCCCAGACCAAAAGAGAAAAATGGCTATAGATTGGAAAAGATATATGGAAAATAATAATGAATGGATATCTTTTTATTCCTGGAAAGATAGGATAGCTCCTATAAATGTTCTGACTGGTAGCTCTTCTAGCAATATTCCTGATAAGCATGGGTGGACTGCACTTGATGGGTCTACAGTGGAAACCTTCACTACTTTTCCACCATATAAAGGAATAATACTAGGAGAAAAATCTAATGCAGCCAAAGCCATTCCTCTTGTCCAAAAAGATGACAATGCCTTAGGAATCGATGGAAGGATCCAAAAGGCCAGTGAACAGATAAACTGGACAAACACTGCTTTAAAAGGCCTGGAAATGAATATTGCAAAATCAGATGAAGTGAAGAAACAGATTGATGTTGTACAGTCTTCTTTCAATAGTGTAAATTCTTGTTTAAATAGCATTCAGTTTGATTCTAGCATGACTCGGTCATACACCAGAGAGTCATTGACCAAGCTTGAAGAATTGGGAGAAAATTTAGTTGGTCATATTGGCATAACTAAGACAATCCTCACTGGCTTAAACAAAAAATTTGATAAGATGCAGATCACAAAAGTAGAAAAGCCAGTCCCCAATTCATTTTTGGTTAAGAGAAATATCCAGATTGAACGTTCAATAAAAAATGTGGAAAAGTTCCCTTTGTTGTTTCCCAAAGAAACTAAAGAAGAAGGATCTGAAAAGATCACAATAGCCTCCTTATTTGAAGAACCTGAAGCTCAAATCCTCCCGATTTATGAGCCTCTTGAGCATAGACAGCCTCTTGAGCATAGATATAACAGATACTCTGCACCTGATATAGAAGGAAAAGGGAAAATGCCTGAAGCACATACCTTTTTCCCTGATTCCCATAGAGAATGGAATATAGACAACATGAGTGTAGGCCAAATTCGTCAAATGATTGACATCATGTATACAGAATATAAACTCATGTGTTTAAGAGGAAAATCAGAAGTAGATGCTTGTAAAACTATCATCCAGTGTTTTACAGGTACCCTTCTCAGATGGTGGGAAGCAGAGTCATCTCCAAAGTTGATTGAGACCATGGAGGCCGAAGTCTTAAAAGATGAAAAGGGAGATGTAATTCACAACCAAGATGGCACTGTGACAAATAATATGATTGGTGCCTTGACATCAATGATTCTGGAGCATTGGTGTGGCTGTGAAGTGGAAATAGCAGACAAACATGAGGTTATCCTGATGAACCTCAAATGCCATAAAATGTCACAATATGATGATTTTCATAGAGACTGGATGCAGCGGATCTATGAAGTAAAGGATTCCAAAAATCTTCTTTGGAAACAAGTATATCTTGCTGCTCTACCTTCCAGATTTGTTGACTATCTCAAAATGCAGGATATTTTCCAATTGCCTTATGAATCACATACATGGGGAGAGATTTATTCCCTCATTACAAAGACTCTAGTTAGCCTTTGTACGAGCTCAAGAGTCAACAAATCCTTAGAGAAATTGTCCAAGTTGCCAGACAGAAAATCTATTTGCAGTAAATATGGATTAACAGTTGATGATCCATTAGTCAAAAGAAGAAAGTCAAAGAAAAGGGCTAAAAAAGAATTTAAGGAGACTTTCTATAAGAATAAAAGGAATTATCCGAAAAGAAAAAGGAAATATCCCACCAGGGATAAAACCCCAAAAAGGAAAGGCTATTATCGGTACATTCCAAAAACTCATTATTACAATCCCTCTGATATTCATTTACATTCATCTAAACAAGAAAAATGGAACAAAATAACATGTTGGGTTTGTGGACAAACAGGACATACTGCCTCTAGATGTCCTCAGGGTGAAGAATCCAAATTAGAAAGAGGGAAAAAGACAGCTGAATATGCCAAGAAAGCTAAACAAGTTAAAAAGGAACATGCTAGTTCATTCTCCTGTCTCAGATGTAAGTCAAAACTACATCCCACAGAACATTGTCCAAACTTTCATATTGCCGCACAGCATCAGGTAGAAGAATCATCTCTAGACTCTTTCAGTAGTACAGATGAGGAAATACAAGTAAATGTGGGACAATTTAGTGATTCAGATACATCAGAATGTTCTTGTTCCGATTCTGATGAATGTGCATGCCATATTTTTTATAATGACTCTGAAGTTTCTGACAGCTCCACCGAAGATGAACAAAGGACAAGGCCTGTCAAAGAAAAAGTCCTTATGGCATCCACTGAAGAAGAGGCTGAGATGAAAATCTTAGCCCAGATCAGAAATATGGAAGAAGGGCCAATGAAAGATCACCTGATCGAAGCTTTTATAGACCAGCTCAAATCCAAAGCTTCAAGAGATACAGGTAAGAAGCCAATTTTTGTTGATGCTTCATATGAAAGAAATACTAAATCTTTTCAAAGGCATCATCAAAAACCAGGGAAAATAAGATCCCTGACATTGGGTGAAGTGAGCGGTGAAATCCACCAGCTCAAATCAGAAATCTCTGCTATTAAAGCACAAATAGCAGAATTGCAGAAAGGAAAAAGGATCAAGACAGAAGAAGAAAAAGAAGAGTGGGATTCAATGCACAATGAGATTGAAATTGCAGAAGGGAGACCAGACCCACATTTTGGTTTTCAGGATATGCGATTATTTACTATTACATATCAACAACATCATGTAAGGGTAAAAATCTGTATCCAAGATCAGGTATATTTTATGACTGCATTGCTGGATTCTGGTGCTGATATTAACATTCTGAATATTAAAAACATCCCAGCAAAATTTTGGGTTTCTGCAGAAAGAGAAGTGGTTGGACTAGGGAACAAAAAGCTCAAATATGAAATCCCTAGAGCTTCCTTATGCTTTGATACTCATTGTGTGTACATGAAATTTGCTATTGCAGACATACCTGTTGATTGCATATTAGGTAATGTCTTTTTAGCTGCAGTAGAACCACATGGCTCTACAAGAGTAAAGGGAAATAGATCCGGTTATTTTATCTCCGTACCTACCTCCAGGGGTACAAGAAAAAGAATTGAGCTCCCTTATGTTTCTACTCCTCGAGTCTCTACCATGGTCCAAGCCATGCAAAAATTGGACAAAGCAGAATCCTTGTTAACAGATCTTAAGGATCTGAAGAGTCAGCTAAGAATTGAGGATCAGCTGAAACAGCCACAGGTCAAGAACAGGATTCTAGAACTCAAAGAAAAATTGGCAAAGAAGTGTTGTTCAGAGGAACCAAATGCTTTCTGGCACAGAAAGCAACATACAATCAGACTGCCATACAAAGAAGGATATAAAGGTAAGCCCTGCAAGAGCAGAGCAATACCAATGAGCAAAGAATATAGGATATTGTGTCAACAAGAGATTCAGCAACTGCTTAACAGAGGTTTAATCAGAGAATCCACTAGTCCCTGGAACTGTTATGGGTTTTATGTGAATAAGAGAGCAGAATAGATTAGAGGAGTTCCCCGGCTAGTCATAAACTATAAGCCTCTAAATTCAGTTTTAGCAGATGACACATATCCAATCCCCCATAAAGGAGACTTAATCAGAAGAATTGCAGGAGCAAAGATATTCTCGAAGTTTGATCTAAAAGCTGGATTTTGGCAGGTTGCTATTTGTGAGGAAGATAAATTCAAAACTGCTTTCAGTATTCCTGCAGGGCATTATGAGTGGAATGTCATGCCCTTCGGACTCAAAAATGCTCCATCCAAATTCCAGAAAGTTATGGATGATATCTTCAAACCATATTTTGATTGGATGCTTGTATATATAGATGATGTTTTAATTTTCTCTAGAAATCTTGATGACCATTTTAAACATGTAAATATTTTTATGAATTTAGTCCGAAGAAATGGTCTTGTACTTAGCAAGAAGAAGATGGAATTGTTTCAGACTTCTGTCAAATTTTTGGGACATCAGATTGCTAATGGTCAGATATCTCTACAACAGCATGCAATTGAGTTTGCAGACAAGTTTCCAGATATCTTAAAGGATAAGACACAGCTGCAGAGGTTCCTTGGATGTTTAAATTATGTAAGCAGTTTCTACCAAGACTGTGCTAGTGATAGGAAATTGCTCAATCCAAGAACTGGCAAAAATCCTCCCCCATGGACAGAGAAGCACACCAGGGCAGTTCAGGAAATCAAGGCAAAGGTAAAATCATTGCCCATTCTATATATTGTAGATGATGAAGCTTTCAAAATTGTAGAATCTGATGCCAGTGATATTGGTTGGGGTGGAATCCTGAAACAAAGGATTGGTGAAGAAGAACAAGTGGTTCAGTTTGCCTCAGGTGTCTGGAACCCAACTGAACAGAAATATTCTGTTATTGAAAGAGAGGTAAAAGCTGCTTGGAATTGTATCAGTAAATTTGCAGTTTATCTTATTAATAAATCATTTCTCCTCAGGTCAGATGCCTCAGCCTTAAAGAAAGTCTTGTCTAAAGACATCAAGAAACCAGAAGAAGCAAAGTTTGCCAGATGGCAAGCATTATTTGCAAATTTTGACTTCTCTGTAGAACACATTAAAGGAGAACAAAATTGCCTCCCTGATTTTCTCAGCCGAGAATATCTTGAAAAAGATATTGCACAAGTCATGATGATTGTCACTGAATGGGATCCAAGCCAGAAATGTGAAGTCCTGAGGACTATCCCAGATAACCAAGACTGGGAAACATACAAAAACCGCTGGAAGCCTACATGGCAGCTACGGAATACAAAAGTTCTTGATGCAGATCTCCAGCCGCATTCAGATCTTCAACATTATGTCCCAGAAAGAAAAATATATCCAAAAGGTAGAAAATGGATCCATGACATGATATATACTAAAGCAAAGGTTGATGCAAGGACAGCAAGAGAGGCATTAGAATCAAATTTCCATGACATTGGACGGATTGGTCACCACGGCGACAGCAATACCAGAATATATGGGGCATACTTCTGTATTTATCGTACAAGAGATTTATGGGAAAATCTTTCACATATCCAACCAGGAGCAAGATGGCCAAGGAATGACCCAAAGTTAATATTCCCAGACACAGTTTACAATTTCCAGGATTATAAAAAATTATGGTGGGACTTTATGAATGTGGATGATAAGACAGATACCCACTATACAAAATTAAAATTTAGCACAATGGCAGCCTCACAGAATAATCGGCAATGTGAATGGTTCAGAAATTGGTGGACAGATTACGGCATCAACAGAACAGCTATGGATCCTGTGTACCATGAAGGATTTCAAAGAAGACACTGTCAGAAGTGTTTTGACTATAATATTGGAGATTGCCATCACCGCATCTACAGCACAGTCAGAGAAATGACAGCCAAAGAATGGGACCCATTCCACATGACTAATTATGCTCTCCATGAATATATGGTAGATCATTTAGAATGGTGCGTGTTAACCAAAGTGCAACATCAGATCATACTGGGAAAACCAATGATAGTCCGGCGAATATATACCAAGGCCTGTGATGATTTGCTTTACAAAAGGGAAAGATTCCCTGATTTTACTTTATTTTGAATAAGTACCAGTCACAAGGGCTTAATTGTGGCCAGTGTTCCCGTGGGCTTTACTGTTCAAAAGCCTCCACAGTGTAAATATTCTCTCATAGTCTTTTCTCGTGGACTTTTTTGTACAAAAGTATCCACTGTGTAGTCCACTATAAGCCTGGTTTTAGTACAAGAATCTTTTCTTTCAAAGATTTATCACATGCGTTACCCGAAAGCAATATTTCGGCCTGGCCCGAATATTTGTGCGGACGTCGCTTTGATAAAAAGACAGAAAATGAAATGATTCTTGAGGTCCTTTCGGTCTGCATAACAGTAATGTTTGTCCCCCCTTCTATTACTATATAAAGAAGGGTAAGGCTCATAAAAAAGGCAACGGGTCTTAGAGTTATCGAGTCTGAGTCTTGAGTGTTTTGAGTCGAGTGTTCTCCTGCTCTGCATCTACGGATATTAAATCCGATCTGCTTGTATCACGAGAAATCACTCAAAGTCCTTAGATTGGTTTGAGAAGCCTGCGTATCAGTGTGCTCGGCACTGGTAAGAACCTAAAGTGGCCAAACCATTAGAAGAGTCGAGTCTGGTGTGTAAAATCTGATTCTGATACAGAGCCTAGATCTTGCCAGAAGCCTCTGGTAGTAACTTGCTTATGATTAAGCTGTGAAAAGTCCAGAAAAAGCAAGAACTAGTCTGTTTCTGGAAAGAATCATTCTCTGTAAAAACTCTATGAGCATTATGTAAGAAATTTTCATTCTGAAATAAAATGAGTATTCCATTTTCATCTCTGAGTACCTCTGTGCATCTATAAAGAATCCACTGTGATAGTAGTTCTCTCTGAGCTTTCGTCCGAAGTTCGCAGGAAGTTCGCCAAAGGATCGAAGGGACGCCAAGACCGTCTAAGGCGAGGAAGCCATTGTGAAGGTCGCTAGTGCGAGAAAGATCTGAGTCGGTTCACCACTGGTTCACCAGGAGTTGGCTATCAGAAAGAACTTACAGACACAGAGAAAGAGCAAGCTTGTGACAGAAGCCCCTGCTAGAAATTGTGTACCATGTGGAGAACATGAAACATAATGTTATAGTGCGTACATATAGCTTAGAGTCTGGATTCATTTAATCACCTGTTTCAATTATAGACAGTGCAATACGCCTCCACGCAAGTGACAACCAATAGTATCGTTGAAGGTACCTATACCTTAGAGACTAGATTCATTTAACCACCTGTTGCATTTATAGACCAGGCAATACGCCTCTAAGCAAGTGACGACCAATAGTATCGTTGCAGCTATGAGGGTTAGGAATTTCCAAGACTGGAATATATGGTTGTTCAGAAACTCTGCAATAATAACATTCTATTTTGTATTATAATATCTTTTAAGTCCTTTACAACTTTGTTGAGATATATAACTTTTGAGAGATGTCGTACACTCAGGTAGTGTATACGCGGAGTTGGGCAATGCTTTACAATGATTCCTTCCTGATTAGGATTCATAAGTGCAATGGGGAAAAGATGTTGGGTCCACATGCTGGATAACTCTGGCCACTTTAAAGGTTCAGCGTCCACTTTCACGCTCGTACAGCGGCAGGCATATTTATCAGTTTATCTAGTTATTTATGGCTGAAAAATGTACTTGTTTCAATTTTAGGCTGAATAACGTCTTAGTTTTTCTTTATTTATAATATTTATTATTATTAATTTATTTATCAAATTTTAATTAACAAAACACACACATTCAACAAATCTCACTTTAAGAAACATCGCATAGTCCTTATCATAATGCCATATAATAAACTTTATCGTGGGATAAGATTACCATATGTATCTCCTTTCCTGCAGGAATGATAATTACATAACGGTCAAAGTTCGTTCAATCAAATATTAATTTATCATAATTATCTATAAAAAGGGCGGGGAAAGAGTTGTTTTATATATAATTTATTTATTTCCTTTAAAATGTAATATTTATATTTAAAATTAAAAAAATAACCTATTTATTAATAAAAAATAGTAAACATTATTTATTATCATTATGAGTGCTTATGCAAAACAAAATTACACTATTAAAAATAATATAAATTAAAAGAAAATAATGTTTATTTTTAA